>MU771390.1:2450-41139 GCA_026770625.1 Nicotiana glauca | reverse complement strand
TTTTAGTTGAACTTAGGCTTGAATCCGTCGTGATTTGATGATTTTTGTGTTAATGATCGTGTTTTTATGATTGGCACAAGTTTGAATGAGGTAATAAAGCATATCTGTATTTTTGGTTGAGGTCCCGAGGGCCTCGGGTTGAATTCGGGTGGTTGAACGAGAGAATTTGGAGTTTGAAGTTTGCTGGTTTTGAGTTGCAGCAGGTATTTCCGCATCTGCGGAAGGGAGACCGCAGATGCGGCTCTGCAGAAGCGGGAAATTTTCCGCAAGTGCGAAATTTGGTGAGTTCAGCAAGTTCCGCAGAAGAGGAAATTTATTAGCAAAAGCGAGTCCGCAGAAGCCGAAAAGAGGTCGCAGAAGCGAAATGGCGATGGCTTGGAGGTTCCGCAGAAGCGGAACATTTTTCGCATATGCGAGTACGCAGAAGGGGACTAGTAACCGCAGAAGCGGTTTTGGATGAGTTGAAGGGAAACCGCAGAAGCAGACAATTTCCGCAGAAGCGGAAGTCGCATAAGCGACAATTACACCGCAGAAGCGAAAATGCTGAGTGTTTAATGAAACAGTGGATTTCGATTTTCAGAAGTTAGAAAAATATTTTGGGACTTCGGGAGAGGCGATTTTGGGCGATATTTGAGAGATATCGAAGGGATTCCATCAGGTATGAACTTGTAGCTTCAAATAATGTTGTTATGGTATAAAAATAAGGATTAAACACTGATAATTTAAGGAATTTAAGGGTAAAAATGGTGGTTAGGGCTTAAAGCCTAAGAGAGACTAAATGGACGATTTGAAGGGGCTATTGAACTCCGATTCTTGTGTAATTGATATGTACGGACTTGTGGTGATACGAGGATTCAGGAAATGTGAATTTTAGAATTTTTCGAGAAGTGGGCCCGGGGCTCGGGTTTTGCCAACTTCGTGATTTTTAGTATTTTTCGAGTAATTTCAATTGGTTATGTTTCATTAGACTATTGTAATGTATTCCTTGTGGTTTTGATCAGATTCGGCACCCGAGGAAGTTGATTCAATAGGGAAAGGCTTAGAGGACTAGTCTCATAGCCGATTCGAGGTGAGTAATAGATGTGGATGATGACCTGAGGGTTTGAAACCCCGGTATATCACACTGTGACGCTATATTGAGGCGAGACACGTACTCTACGATGAGTGCGGGGTCGAATGTGATCGGGGACTATGGCTTAGTCCGTCCGAGTGATGTTGTACTGTGTTGTTAGCTATAAATTAGCTGGTAAACCTCCTACTTAGTTGGTTATGGATGTATTTGGGCTGCGTGCCGATTATTTGGATACCGTAGGAGTCTTATCACTGTTTCAGTGATTTGTAGCATGTTTTCATAATATCAGTCCTGAGCTAAACATTTTCCTGAAATGACTAGCAAAATTCTAAGGTTTTAAACACCTAATTATAATTCTGATAATTGAAACTAAAAATGGTAAGTATGATTGTGCATTCATGACTATGCATGGATCAGGCTGCATGCCGCAGCGGGTGTGATATTGATAATGCGCTTGGGCTGTAGGAGCCCCTCCGGAGTCTGAACCCCCCACAGTGAGCGCTGGGTACCCATGGATCGGGCTACGCGCCATAGCGGTCATGTGCATTGCATTGCATTCATGCATTGATATACATATCTACTTTGACTGTTTCTGTTAGCTGTTATTACACTGTTAAATGTGTAGGAGTACTGTTCTTAGCTTTACATTGTGCTATTTTTGGGATTTCTTACTGTCAAACATTATACATGTCTATTACCACTGAGTTGGAAGTACTCACTTTACTCCCTGCACCTTGTGTGCAGATCCAGGTACCCCGGGAGCTAGCTGAGCTTACTGCTGTTCATCAGAGTTTTCATACGGAGTTGTCGAGGTGACTGCCTGACGTTCGCAGGACCCGACTTCTCTCCTATTTTCTGTTATTTGACTTTTCCGCGTACTTCAGACTATGTTGTATTACAGTATTATTATGCTATTCTGGTAGAGGCTCTAGACTCATGACCCCCAGGTCTTTGGGAGGTTGTTCAGTATTGTTGATTCGGATTATTTCTATCTATCAGTTATACTTTTAGTTTCAATGTTATTAATGATTTTCAAACAAATGATTTTGATCTTTATGCTCGGGTTGAGAGTGAAATTGGTCGGGCTTGCCTAGCAGTTGTGTTGGGCGCCATCACGACCTGGATTGGGGTCGTGACAACCTAACCTAACCAAACCTCGTCCGAATGACCTAAAATTTTGCACACACATCCCAAATGAAATGACGGAGCTACAACAACTTTCGGAATCCAAATCCGACCCTCGGATCAAAAACTCTCTATCGGACCGAAAACTTCAAAAATTCGAACTTCGGCATTTCAAGCCTAAATGAGCTACGAACCTCCAAAATACATTCCGAACACGCTCCCAACCCTGAAATCACCTAACGGAGCTAACAGAACCATCGGATTTCCATTCCGAGGTCGTCTTCACACTATTCCAAATACGGATCATTTGTCAACTCTTAAGCTCTCATTTAGGGACTAAGTGTCCCAAAACACTCCGAATCCTAATACCGAACGTCCCGACAAACCAAAATAGCATAAATGAACTTAGGGGAAACAGTTAATGGGGGATCGGGGCGTGAATTTTAAAAACGACCGGCCGGGTCGTTACAGAGGCAATTATTGACACTGAATTTCTCCAAATCTATTTGTCGCTAGGCCTACCTCGGGCACAACGAGGCTCCCAAATTAGGACACAAATTTACATTCCTGCCATATGTGTTTAAATACTACAAATATTTCAGGACCCTTACTAACTTGTTTACTTTTTGTTTTTCTTTATTTCTTACTTTATTCCCATCCCCTAAGGTTGGTTCACACATACTAGCATCATCAGTGTATCAAACCAGATCTAGAGGCCCTCCACTCCTCCTCTTCCAAGTAATACAACGAGCAAAGGGAAAACTAAAATGGACGACTTAAGTGGTATTCGAAAGGAGAATGTGGAAAATACAGAAACTTCAGATGGTCAAAGTACTCGAGAACCAAATGATTTAGTTTTGAGGTAAGAACAAAAGATACTAAAGTTAGAAGGAGAGCTTGAACAGGTACGCAACTTTCCAAACCTATCCCTCACCTTGAATGTCCCCGATGTCAACCAACAAAATACCAAGAACCCAGCACTTCCCCAAAGTACACTGAACCAACATCCCCAAAACCCTCCTGCACTGCATCAATATGCAACCCCACCTCAAAATCTCAATCCCTTACCGATACAAACTCCGCCACAACACAACTATCAACCTATCTAGTACCCACCAACTGCCATTTATCAGACTCCCTAGAACACACCACAACTCATTCCAGATCCTCAAAACTCAACCAATGACCACCACTACACCCAAGTTATTGGCACTCACCAAAACAACCATATATATATGGAAATTGTACCTCACTCTATCCAACCAACTTCCTATACACCAAAATCCGCTGAGGAGGACCTGCTCATCAAAAACATAGCTGAGGAACTCAAGAAGTTGACAAGTCGAGTTCAGGGTGTCGAAGGAGGAAAAGGGATAGAAGGTTTGAACTATGAAGACTTGCGCATACAGGAGGATGTAGAACAGCCGCAGGGCTACAAACCTCCCAAGTTCCAGATGTTCGACAATACAGGTGACCCCAGGGTTCATCTAAGGACCAATTGTGACACACTTGTCGGGTTCAAAAAGGATAAAAAAATCCGGATGAAGCTTTTTATGAGGAGTCTTACAGGAGATACTTTGTCCTGGTACATCAACCAGGATCCTAAGAAATGGTCCAACTGGTGAGTATGGCGTCCTATTTCATGGACCGATTTAGGTTCAACACAGAAAATGCACCAAATGTTTTCTACATTCAGAACCTCAAGAAGAAGCACACCGAGACTTTTCGCTAGTATGCTACTCGTTGGAGATCGGAAGCGACCAAAGTCAGCCCATCTTTGGATGAGGAACAGATGAACAAATTTTTCGTCAGAGCATAGAATACGCAATACTATGAAAGGTTGATGGTTATTGAAAACCATAAATTCTGTAACATCATCAAACTTGGGGAAAGGATGAAAGAAGGTATAAAAAGTGGGATGGTAACAAACTTTGAGGCATTACAGGCCACAAACAAGGCATTACAATCAGGCGGGCATATCAAAGAAGAAAGATGTTTGTGTAGTAATGGTGGCTCAGGGCTCGAAAATTCTACTTACATATCAAACACCTCCACCCATATATAAAACACCTCCACCCACATATCAAACACCTCCACCCATATATCAAGCACATGCACCTACATATCAACCCTCATCTCCCAGATATTCCCAACCAGCCACTGTTCATCATACCTATAATTCTCAACCATCTCATTTCCAGTCACCTCCAACTCACAAAAATTATCCAAGACCACGACCCAATTTTGACCGCAAACCACCCAAACAATACACCGCTATTGATGAACCCATCGACCAGATGTATGGAAGGTTGAAAGTTGTTGGTTATGTCACTCCCATTCGTGTTGTGGCAGTAGAAAACCCATCCCAATGGGTCAACCCAAACAAAACTTGTGCATACCATTCCAGTATGAAAGGGGACACTATTGACAAGTGCCGAACATTGAAAGACAAGATCCAGACACTAATCGACAACAAGGTTATACATGCGAAAGAAGTTACAGCCAATGTCCGCAACAATCCTCTTCTGGACCATAGGGGTGGTGGGATACATTTGATAGAGATGGACGAAGAATGGGATCCCGAAGGGCCAATCGAGCTTATTTGAGAAGGCGATGACTTTAAACCTACAGTCACACTTACTCTTATTGTAGTACAGACTCAATCACCGATCGAAGTTGAGATAACTGTATCAGCTCCGTTTGAGGTAGAGGTAGCTCCACCTGCGGCAACCCCTATTTCATTTGAAGTAGAAGTGACCACACCCTTCACAGTGACAGTATCAACCACACCTCCTTTCAATTCAAAAGCAATACCTTGAGATTACATTGCTGAAGCTAGGCGAAAAGGAAAGGCAAAGATAGAGGAATCTGATGCTTCACAAGGAATGACTAGGACCAGAAGAATCTATACACCTGAACACTTGGGAGGACCAAGTAAGGATGCCACTACTAAACAGCCGGTCATTGAAACAGGACCAAATGACATTTGGAGGAAAGTACAATAGGGGAACATTCTGTCATTGATCATTTAAACAAAACCCCAGCTCAGATATCCATCCTATCACTGTTGCAAAATTTAGAGGCACATAAGAATGATCTGATGAAGGTGTTGAGTGAAGCTTATATACCCAACAATATCACCTGCAGAGAGATGGCCAACATGGTAGGCAGGTGCTGGAAAGTCTTAAAATAATCTTCCACGAAGATGCCGCCTGAAGGGTTGAATCACAATAGACCATTGCATATCACGGTGCAATTTAAAGACAAATTCATTGCCAGGATCTTGATTGATGGAGGTTCGAGCCTCAGTATTTGTCCGTTGGATACTCTAAAAAGATTGGGCCAAGGTTTTCATGAAATACGGGCAAGAAGCATGAATGTGAAAGTCTTTGATGGGTCTCAAAGGGCCACGATTGGGGAGATTAATCTTTGCCTACAGATGGGGCCAACTTGGTTCGACGTTGAATTCTAGGTGCTCGACATATCAGCCTCATACAACCTTCTGTTGGGCTGACCATGGATACATGCCTTTGGGGATGTGTCTTCCACACTACATCAAGCCGTGAAATTCTAATGGAACCATCAGGAGGTGATCATTCTCGGAGATAAGAGTAACCCCATTTACACCAGTCAAACCATCCCGGTTATCAGGAACAGAAGAAGGCTATGAGGGTAAACCTATCATCACATCGAACGTGTCAATACCATTGAGAAAGACAAATGGTGGAGTTACAAAATAGAAAGCATACTGGCATGGTTTGGGTATGAACCCGGCAAAGGGCTTGGGAAGAATCTCTAGGGTATTACCAAACAGGTACAGCTAAAATATCATGGTACTACCTTCGGGCTCAGATACCAGTATACATGGAAAGAGTATGATGGATTTTCTCCTCCATGGCGTGGACCTTATTATCCTCTCGAGCAACCAGTACCACATTTGGGTTGAAATTTTCAGCAAGTTGATGCAATTTGGAGAACTGCAGAAGAAGAAGCATTAGCTGGGGTGAGGAATCTATTCCTGGAGGATGGGGACATGGATTGCAGTGCAATAATTGAGGAGGAGGAGGAGGAAGAATGCCACACTATTCAGACTATGGAGAAGGGAGCTGTACTCAGAAACTGGACTGCCACACCATCCCGGGCCCGCCGAGTCCCTGGGTAGCTTGGCAGATTTTATTTCTATAGCCATTATAGGCGTCTAAGATTTTCAGTAATTTTGTTTTAAAAGATTTACTTGTTTCAAAATAAATTCCCAATTCATCGAGCCGTACTTGTTTGATGTTTTCAGTTTTAAAATCAAATGCATTGCTCTGTATTATTCATTATTATCTTCCACACTTTTTCTTTCTATAGCGTCATTATTACTTTTTCTGATGAACTGGTGACTGTGACATGTAATAAGGTAACGCAATCTGAGAATAGTAACTCAGATAAAGAAGATGAAATACCTGAGGAGGTTGTCAGGGAGGTTGAAAACTTTGAGAATAAGCCTAAATCCAACCTGGACGAAACCGAAGCAGTAAATTTGGGGGACGCCGAGACTGTCAAGGAGACTCGCATCAGCATTTACTTATCACTGATAGATAAAGTGGAGTACATTCATTTCTTAAATAAGTATGAGAATATTTTTGCATGGTCATATGATGACATGACCAGTTTGAGCACGTCCATAACGGCTCAGAAGTTGCCTACCAATCCCATGCGCCTGCCGGTAAAGCACAAACTCAGAAAACTCAAACCAAATATGAGCCTGAAAATCAAGGAGGAAGTTACTAAGCAGATCAAAGCCAAATTCATCAGGGTGGTTGAGTACCCAACATGGTTAGCCAACATTGTACCAGTTCCAAAGAAAGATGGGAAAGTCAAAGTATGTGTTGACTATCGAGGCTTAAACAGAGGGAGTCCCAAGGACGACTTCCCATTACCAAATATACACATCCTGATTGACAATTGCTCCAAGCATGAACTGCAATCCTTTGTAGATTGCTTTGTGGGTTATAACCAGATATGGATGGATGAACAAGACGCATAGAAAATAGCTTTTATTACACCATGGGGAGTATACTGCTACAAAATGATGTCATTTGGTCTAAAGAATGATGGGGCTGCTTACATGAGGGCCATGACAACCATCTTCCATGATATGATACACAAAGAAATAGAGGTGTATGTGGACAACGTCATTATCAAATCCAAGAGGGTCGCGAATCACATAGCAAATTTGAGAAAGTTCTTTGATAGGTTAAGGAGGTACAACTTGAAACTGAACCCCAACAAAGTGCGCATTTGGGGTTCCTGCAGGAAAGTTGCTGGGATTCATTATCAGTCGTCGAGGGATCGAGCTGGACCCGTCTAAACTTAAGGCTATTCAGGAATTACAGCCGCCTAAGAGCAAAAAGGTCGTGATGAGCTTCCTAGGATGTCCAACTATATCAGTTGCTTCATAGCACAGTCCACAGTCATATGTGAACCCATCTTCAAAATGTTGAGGAAAGATGCCGAAACAAGCTGGACTGTGGATTGTCAGAAAGCTTTTGACAAAACCAAGGAGTACCTGTCCACACCACCAATCGTGGTCCTTCCAGAACTGGGACGGCCTTTGTTACTCTATTTTGTATATTGGATGGAGCCTTCGGATGTGTTTTGGGACAACATGATGAGACAGGGACAAATGAGCAAGCTATATACTACATGAGTAAGAAATTCACACCTTATGAAACATGATACTCTCTGCTGGAATACACTTGTTGTGCTTTGACCTGGACAGCCTAGAAATTAAGGCATTGTTTTTGTGCCTATACCACATACCTCATATCCAGGATGGACCCGTCCTAGGACGTCCAACTATATCAGTTGCTTCATAGCACAGTCCACAGTCATATGTGAACCCATCGTCAAAATGCTGAGGAAAGATGCCGAAACAAGATGGACCGTGGATTGTCAGAAAGCTTTCGACAAAACCAAGGAGTACCTATCCACACCACCAGTCGTGGTCCTGCCAGAACTGGGACGACCTTTGTTACTCTATTTTGTATATTGGATGGAGCCTTCGGATGTGTTTTGGGACAACATAATGAGACATGGAGAAAGGAGCAATCTATATACTACCTGAGTAAGAAATTCACACCTTATGAAACATGATACTCTCTGCTGGAATACACTTGTTGTGCTTTGACCTGGACGGCCCAGAAATTAAGGAATTATTTCTGTGCATATACCATATACCTCATATCCAAGAGGGACCCTCTAATGTACATCTTTCAGAAGCCCATGCCGATAGGGAAGCTAGCCAAATAGTAGATACTGTTAAGTGAGTTCGACATCGTCTATGTAACTCAAAAGGCGGTCAAAAGACAAGCATTGGCAGCCTATCTTGCTGAAAATCCTGTAGGAGGAGAATACAAACCCTTGAAAACGTATTTTCCTTATGAAGAAGTGTCATTCGTGGGAGAAGTCATTACTGAAGTATACGACGGTTGGAGGATGTTCTTTGATGGAGTCGCAAATTTCAAAAGAGTGGTAATTGAAGAGTTTTTGGTATAGGAAACTAGCCAGCATTATCCGGTGTCTGCTAAACTAAGATTTTGATGCACCAACAACATGGCAGAGTATGAACCCTACATACTAGGGCTCAACATGGCAATCGACATGAATATTCAGAAGCTGCTGGTAATATGTGATTCAGATTTGCTTATGCACCAGGTGCAAGGAGAGTGGGCCACCAAGAATCCAAGATATTGCCATATCTGTACCACGTGCAGGAATTGAAGAAAATGTTCACGAACATAGAGTTTCGGCATGTGCCCAGAATTCAGAATGAGTTCACAGATGCATTGGTCGCCTTATCATCCATGATACAACATCCAGATAAGAATTTCATTGATCTCATCCCAGTGAGAATTCATAATCAGTTGGCGTACTGTGCTCACGTTGAAGAAGAAATAGACAGGAAGACTTGGTTCCATGACATCAAAGAGTATTTGGCAAAAGGAGAATATCCATAGCATGCGAACCACACTCAGAAACATACACTTCGGAGATTGTCTAATCACTTCTTCCACAGGGGAGGAAACTTGTATAGAAGTACTCCTGATTTGGGATTGCTAAGATGTGTCGACGCAAAAGAGGCTTCTAAGCTACTTGAGGATATACATACAGGGACTTGCGCCCACATATGAATGGTTTTGTATTTGCCAAGAAGATACTTAAGGCCGGTTACTTTTAGATGACTATGGACATAGATTACGTCCAGTATGTCCGCAAATGCTACCAATGTCAAGTGCATGCCAATATATGACAAAAATGCCGCCAAATGAGCTCAATGCAGAAGCTCGTCTTGGCCATTCGCCGCCTGGGAATGGATGTCATCGGTCTTATCGAGCCTACTGCTTCAAACGGGCACAGGTTTATTCTAGTAGCCATTGACTACTTCATAAAATGTGTAGAGGCTGCATCCCCGAGTCCATTGTTACTGATAATGCCGCCAATCTCAACAGTTATATTATGAAATCCATGTGTGAAATTTTCAAAATCAATCACCAAAATTTCACAGCCTATAGACCTTAGATGAATGGAGCTGTAGAAGCCACCAACAAAAATATCAAAACTATACTAATGAAGATGTTAGAAAACCACAAACAATGGCATGAGAAACTACCATTTGCTATGTTGGATACCGCACTACAGTTCACACATCAATCGGGACAATTCCCTACATGCTGGTTTATGGTACTGAAGTTATCATCCCATCTGAGGTAGAGATCCTTCCTTTAAGGATCATACACGAAGCCGAACTCAGCGATGCAGAATGGATAAGGAGCCGATATGAGCAAATGGCCCTTATAGATGGAAAAAGGATGAAGGCAGTATTTTGTTGATACCCAATTTTTTCCTATGTATTTTTCGTACCCAAAATACTTCCAAAATAGCATATTTGTGCATATATAAGCACACCCATGAGTTTTGATATTTTTGATGATTTTTAAACTAATTTATTGCCTATTTTTATACCATAAAATCCAATAATTATTCCCAGAATTTGTCATTTTGGTGAACAATTTATTTTATTCTCATATTTACATCAAAACATAGCTAACATGATTTTTGCATAATTTTACAAATTCATCTGGTATTTTTATAACTAAATTGCATATAATTGGAATACTAGCCTCTTTAAAGATTCAATTGTAATTATATTTATAAAAATTGACTCCAGTATTTTTAATTTGATAATTATGTATCATTAATCATTTTATCACATTTGATTTATTTCCAGAAATTATTTTACTATTTTTATAAATTAAAACAAGGGAAAAGTAGCTATTTAAGAGTTAGCCCTTTGCATTTCAATTTTAGCCCAAAATTAACCTCAATCTTAAGCCCAAATCAGACCAAAAATTCCCTACCCAATTCCTTAATTAACCCGACCCACAACTCGTTTATTCTTACCCGCCCGGCTCCTTTTTGATCCAGGCCGTTGATCAAAATGATCAACGGCCACATTTCCTCCTTACCATTTTAATTCCCAAAGGACCCTAACCCTATCCCCATTCTCCAAATCCGCGCCTCTGGTTCCTCTCGTCTCTCTCGAACCCTCTCAACCTCTGAAACCCTAATATCCACCTACCTCCAGAATCCATGGCTAATCTAGACATGGACAACCTCTACCCATCATCTCCTGCTCTCACACGCTTGCTCATTGAAGATTCGAGGCTAGACCTCGAAGGTCTTCATCCAGACCCTGGCCTATTCGAGTTTCTTTGGCCATATTCGGCTTTGCTTCGGCGTATCTCAGCCTCTCGAGCCTGGATTCGACCTTGCTAGCTCAGAACCATTCTCGAGACTTCCAAGCCTTCTCGTCCTTTTGGGTTCTCAGAAACTCTAGCCTAATCGAGGTACCTTTTTCGCTTATTTGTCTAGATCTATGCTAGCTCTATGCTGTGTGTGCCATTTTAGAGTTTTTCCCCATTTTTCCCTTTTCAAAACTGTTCGAATCCTATTTTTAGGGTTTTCTAAAAATGGTTTCTAAATGTTTCTGATTCTTTTATTCTTTTTATGTGTGTTCATGCTCGTTGTTTTATTCCTTGTTATGTTCAAGCCTACTCTTGTGTTTCTTACTGGATCGTTTACGGAGATTCTTTTACCTCTTTTGTTCACATGTTAGCCTAGGTTATTGACTCGCTTTTGCTTATGTGTTTAAGCTCATGCTTTGATTTTGTTTTTGAGTTCTGTTGATCGTGCTCTTGCCTACCCTCATCTTAAAACTCGTAATTTCCTCTTACTTCTGTTTGTGCATATCTGCCTATCTCTGTGGCTTTGAACGATTCCCTAACCTCCGACTCCATGTGAAACCCTAAGATTTGGGGGGGTTTCTTTTCTTTAAAGTGAAAGACACTAGGGTTTCACTCTGAAACGCGAGGTTTACAGACTCATGACGAGTCTGTAATCAAACTTGTGAACTTATTTGCCTGTGATTATGGAAAAAACTCTCATTGTTCTTCTTTGTTTTGAACTGCATGCTTATATATAAGCTTCCCTTTCAAAATTTTATTTTTGAAATTCCTTTAATCAGGCTAAGAAATTCGTCACTAATTTCTCTTGATTGAACCTCTTTTACCTTACTGATGTTTTCCTTAAATAATTGATCCTGTATCTTTTGTGATTTTGTACCAATGTTTGAATTATTTACTTCCTTAATTATCTCAATCTCTTTGTGATTTACAACTGGAGCCGAGATCCTTTAACTGATTTTTAAACTTATACCTTATTCTTACTACTGTGCCCTCTTTCTTTAAATATCCAACTGTGTATGTGACCTTATTTGTGCACCATATGGTCTATTTAACTTAATTTAGCCTTAATAAACTTATTCTCTCTTCCTTTTTAGTCATCTGAACTAGACCCTTAATTAAAGGAGTCTGTCTACCCTAATTGATACTAATTTGATTAGTTTCTATGTTTATACTGTTGTGCCTGCCTCACTTGTTTTCAAAACTATATAAAGGGATAAGCCCTCCCCTTTCCAAAAAAAGAAAAAAAAAAGAACAACGAGTAAGTAACAATCAAGCAATAATAGGCAATCTTCTTTCTATTCCCTTCTTCTCTCAAATACACAGACCAGTTCTGTGTACTTCTCCTCTTTGTTTTCTGAAATACCCTTTAAGCTCTCCTTGAATCTTCAAGTGTTCTGCTGAAAACCTGAGTTGTTTCTGCTGCTTGCTTGTTGTGGTTACTCTGCTATTCTCTTACTTTGCAACTGGTATGTCCATCTTAGTTTAAATACTGCTCCTCTATTATGTGTTTCACATCCTAGTTCTATTATGCTTTCCTTTATTGTTTTCTGCAACTTTGTCATTATTGTTCCTATGTGAATCCCCATATCCTTTACCCTTTTTATGTGAGTTATGGTTCAGGGCATAACAGCACTCTAATATTGTTGTCTATGATTCCTAACTGGGTTCTTTGAATCCCTAACTCAATCAATTCCCACTCCTTTTCCCCTTTTATGTGTCTGAGCCTTGGACTTGGGTCTGATAGCGTCCCAATCACTATCCAGACCTTGGTCTGACCTTCAAGGGTCTGCTCCTAACTAGTTTAACCAAACAAGTGGTCAGGGGTGTGCCAACCTACCTAGTGTCTAGGCATGGCCACCATTTGTCATTGCTCCCCAATCCCCCTTTCACTTTGCAATTACTCTTAGCTATAAATTTTGCCCCTCTCTTGCAAGCCATGCTTTGGGACCCCTAAGCTCCCTCTAAACTTGGATGCCTGAGAGCTGGCTCTTCTGCATTGCACTATTCTAATTCTAATGGTATCCTTGGTGTAAGCAATGCTTGGAATCCCTGAGATTCCCTGGAACTTTGAAACACCTTGGATAAAGATAAGGCTTTGGAAATTTGGATCCCGAAATTGGTTAAATACATGTTATTGGACATTAAGGTTGAATTAGGCTTCTCGGATCTAGCTGTTGTCTTTTGATGTATTTTCTATATTTTTCTGGCATTGTAATAACTTGTATGAAACTCGGGGAGTATAGTAAAAGGGTGTGGGAGGGATCTTTACTTTCTTGCATCAAAGAAATCGTGATTTAGGATTTTACTTTTAATCAAACTAGAAATCCTGCCTATATGGTCCTTTAGTAGTGATTCAATCACATAGAGACCATGCCTATAGGATTTAATGCTTAACTTTACTGCAAATCCCCTAGAAAGCATGTTTATAGGATTTAACACTCATGTTCTGTAATTACGCATCTAGAGATCCTGCCTATAGGAGATTAAACTTTTCTAGAAAAAATTTTTATTTATAGATATCATGCCTACAGGATATGCATATTCATTAGGCAAACTTTAGGATTAATTAAACAAGCATCTTTTCACGAGTTCATTAACAAGTTCTGAAAATCAATAATGTAGATATCATGCCTATAGGATTTTGCATCAAACTCGCTTGGCCCGTTCAAAGCAGTAATAACTGGTTAACTGGTTCTTAAACGCCTAATTCGGTAACATTTTTCAAAAACTTTAACTTTTGATAAAAGTCTCTTCAATCAATGTACATTTGTCCTGAAAAATCGAGTTCTTCAAATTTGCATATCTTTTTCTGAAACGGCTTCTCTAATGCTCTGCCTAAACATATTTTTCCAACTCGATTCTTGAACTCATTGTTTAAATCAGTTATGCAGCTCACTCTTTTTTAAGATCGTTCTGTCTCTTCTGAAATTGTTTTTACAACTACTCTTTTTTTGTGTTTATAACAGGTCGGTCCACTGATCCTTTTTTAAATTCATTTCTAAACACTTTTCTAAGCCTGCAGCCTGTCTTTTCTTTCCAAAATCTTCTGTATTAGTTATCTTCTAAAATCAGTGCCTTCTTAAAACAACTCGCGTTCAATGCCTTAATCTCTAACAATTGTATCCGAGTTTTCTAATGCCGACTTTCTGTCTAAATATATATGTTGAACCAGTCCGCTCGCTGCTTAATTTTAATCTAAGACAAAATCAGTATTTGCCAAGACATGTTAAACTATATGTTTTGTCTGATTTAAGGGGTTTGTTTGAGTCTTTCTTATCTGTTTGTTCTTCGTCCTATTTGGTATTTGTTTTGAATGACGAAACTAGAATTTTATCCTTTAAACTCCATAAAGGCCCCCATCCCTTTCTTCCCTTTTAGGATTAGAAGTCCTAATACCCCGGGACTGATAGGTTGGGACGGGTACTAGCATGCAATAAGTAAACGAGACTAAACGCGCTTTAATACCTTAACGGGGTGGGAAGGGTAGATTATGGATATGATGACTGGTGCGCTAATATCACATGCGACCCCTCTTCTGAGGAGTGTACGCCGGGTATTGCATTGATGTGATCCATATTATGTATAAACCTAGGACCCCCTTTTCTTTTCTTTTACTTACAATGTTTTCTTCTAATTCCGTTTCCTTTAATTAATTCCTTTTTTTTTCTAAAAATTGTCCATCCCTTTCTTCCTTTTTAAAGCTTTAAACTTATTTGTAATTATTATGTGCAAACATTATTTGTTTCTTCTACCTTCTTAAAGTCACAATTATAGCATGGCCAGGAACCACACTAGTGGATCTTGAGGGGTGCCTAACACCTTCCCCTCGAGATAATCTCTAAGCCCTTACCCAAACTCTGGTTTCTCTTCTCAATTTCTTCTCCCTTTAAAAGTGTCCTAATGCACTATAATCATTAGGTGGCGACTCTCCAAAATTCCAAAACCTAATTCTCGCAAGGGAATAAGAGTTGTGCTCCTATAATGTCGTATACCCGATTTCCGGACAGCCCGACTGTGATAAAGAAAAGAGGGAGTGTCGACATATGTCATGGCCAGCTTTATCAAAATAGAATGTCCAGAGCTTTCAACAAAAGGGTCAAATCAAGACAGTTCGCACCAGGATAGTTGGTGCTGAAGAAGATCTTCCCGCATCAAGATGAAGCCAAAGGGAAATTCTCTCTCAACTGGTAAGGTCCCTACATGGTTCACAGGGTGCTAACAGGAGGATCACTCATACTTGCAGAAATAGATGGAGAAATCTGGCCAAAACCAATCAATTCAGACACAGTCAAGAGATACTATGTTTAGATTACTTACATTTTCTCGTCTGATGTAATTGAACTACGCTTGAACTGATTCTCGTTTAAGAGGGGATACGTAGGCAACCATGTGGGTTCGGTCATATCATAATAAAATTTCCATTTCCCTGCTAAATTGAGAAACTGGGCCAGAATTTTGAGGAGGACCCTCAAAATTGTGGAGCAAGTCCAGCCGACACCAGCATATTCCATACAATTACAAATTGGTTAAGAAACTGGGGTAGAATTTTGAGAAATATTCTCAAAATTCTAAATAAGGTTCAACAAGTTCCATCACTTGCAAACGGCCGAAGGGTCATCTGCCAAACTGGGGCAAAATTTTGAGGAGGACCCTCAAAATTCTAACACGAGAAAGCTGCAATGTCTCTGAAATGTCTTACAATCACTTGTTCATCTAAAACTACTTGAGATTTTGCTATGTTTCTAAAATGACTCTATTTTTATCAATAATTTCATATTTTTGAAAGTTCTATTTCCATAACAGCTAGGTGTTACCCAAGGAAACTCAAACAAGGCATCTAGCATAAAGAAGCAAGGCCGGCGAACAAAGGCACGAACCAACCTCCCCATACAAAACTTACAATTTTTCTTTGAGCGAAGGTACATCTCACATAACCGTAGCACTCGCAAATATATACACGCAGCAAAATCACTATAAATCAGGCCACCGAACACCGAATATATCCCCAACTAAGAAATATTATACCCTTATTTGTTATTCCATTTGCATGGGACTAAGCCATGTCCCGCATCTTGCATGAGGCCAAGCCTTGCCTCCATATTTGCATAAAGCTAAGCACCACCTTCCATCTGCATGGGACTAAGCCATATCCCCCATCTTGCATGAGGATAAGCCATGCCTCCATATGTGCATGGGACTAAGCCATATCCTGCATCTTACATGAGGCTAAGCCCTACCTCCACATTTGCATAAGGTTAAGCACTGCCTTCCATTTGCATGGGACTAAGCCTTGTCCCGCACCTTGCATGAGGCTAAGCCTTGCCTCCATATTTGCATAAGGCTAATTTCTTCCT
The DNA here is from genome assembly GCA_026770625.1 of Nicotiana glauca. Classification (NCBI taxonomy): domain Eukaryota; kingdom Viridiplantae; phylum Streptophyta; class Magnoliopsida; order Solanales; family Solanaceae; genus Nicotiana; species Nicotiana glauca. The sequence goes on along the minus strand of MU771390.1, from coordinate 24,796 downwards.
TCATTTGTATGGGACTAAGCCCTATCACGCATCCTGCATGAGGCTAAGCCCTACCTCCATATTTGCATAAGGCTAAGCACTGTCTTAAATTTGCATGGGACTAAGCCCTATCCCGCATCTTGCATAAGGCTAAGCCCTGCCTCTATATTTTCATAAGGTTAAGCATTGCCTTACATTTGCATGGGACTAAGACCTGTCCCACATCTTGCATGAGGCTAAGCCATGCCTCCATATTTGCATAAGGCTAAGCACTGCCTTCTATTTTCATGGGACTAAGCCATGTCCCGCATTTTACATGGGACTAAACCATATCCCGCACCTTTCATGAGGCTCATCCCTGCCTCTATATTTGCATAAGGCTAAGCAATGCCTTCCATCTGCATGGGACTAAGCCATGTCCCGCATGCTGCCTGAGGCTAAGTCATGCCTCCATATTTGCATAAGGTAAGGCATTGCCTTCCATTTGCATGGGACTAAGCCCTGTCCCGAATCTTGCATGAGGCTAAGCCCTGCCTCCATATTTGCATAAGGCTAAGCATTGCCTTCTATTTTGCATGGGACTAAGCGTTGTCCCTCCTTGCATAAATGTTGCTCTATTCCGGTACTATCTAGTTGCTCCTCTTCCGAGCTAAGCTCAGTACGCAACCTCACAAGACTAAGCCTTGTCTTGTTGACCTAACATCATGTCTTTGCATTTCATGGGCTAAAACATCGCCATTATGTCCAAAGGCATCATAGTCCAAAGGCATCATAGTCCAAAGGCATCATACTCATAGCCTGAAGACACCATGTCATGGCCTAAGGATCTCTCAAATTTGCATATCATTATTCAAGGGCATCATGGTTCGGAGGCACCATTTTCATGGCCCGAGAACAACATTTCATAGCCTGCAAATCTCTTATCTAAAATATTCATGGCGCAGGACAACATGGTCTAAGGACGTCATCCTTAACCATCCGAAGACAACTTTCATGGTCCAAAGGGAATCTGCATCATGTTTAATTTTTCACACAAATACATGTTTGTAGCATCTCTTTATCTGTAGGTGACCAGTAAGCAACCGCTATCCCATCAGGATCAACCTTGCTCCAGTTCCTTCAACTATCTCAAATTTGACCATTCACCATAACCACTTTTTCATCCATCCCGAAATCTCGTGTCCGTTCTGGTAATGATTTCGTCGGTATATTCCGCTGATGGATCTGGAACTACACATGGCCTGATTTCTATAAAACCAGGGATATATAGGTAGCTCTAAGACTAGGGTTCGGCCTATATTTTTTCAAAACAACCCATTCAGTCATAATTGGCCATCATTTCTTTACCTGAAAACTCTTTCGTCCTTCCCGAGTAAAGAAGGGAAGCTGTTGATACCTAATTTTTTCCTGTAATAGTTTTAAAATGCATATATATCTTTAAAATCATGTATTAGCGTCAGTTGGTATTTTTCCACAATTTCTACATTTGGTAAATTAATTTGCCTAGTATTTTACCTTTAATAAATAATTGTAAAATTGCATCAGAAATAAATTTAGAACATGTCTTGATTTAATATTACTATTATGATCATATTGAGTCCAAATTATTTTATAAATAGCCAAAATAGCACCTTTTGGCTATAATTGCAATAACTTTGTAATTATAGCCCATGCGTATATTTTTGTATTATGTTTACCAAAAATTAGTCCTTTGTATTTTTAAATACTAAATAACTGATTTTAAAACATTTCCATTCATGAAATTTATTTTTATAATTAGGATTTAGTTTACAAATTATTTTTAATCAATTGTTTGGAGTATTTAACAAATAGCCCCTTTTATTTCAATTTTAGCCTAAAATCTACCAGCCTAAATATCCTTATAAGTCAGCCCAAAAGACCCAGGCCCAATACCCTATCTGCCCGACCCAAAAACCCTTTGGGGCAGTTGATCTTTCTTGATCAACAGTCCAGGATCCCCCTACCTTAATTAAACCCATATACCCCCTTTAACCCTAATCATTTTCACCCTTCCCCTATCGTTACCCTTCTCTCCATCTCTCAAACGCTCTCTAACTCTAACCCTAATTCCCATCCCCCCTCCCCCCCGCTGTCACTCACCTACTGTCTTCCTATGGTGGTTCTTAACCACCTCAGGCCTCTAATGGCCCCTTCTATGCTAGGGTACCTCCATCTCCAAGATCCTTGAGGAGATTCTCAAGGAACCAAAGCAGGTATGTGTACACCTTTGGGTATTTCTCACTTGTTTCAGGCCATTTGGTTCGACTTTGAGTAAGATCCTTCTTATTTTCTTCTTAAATCCATGGATTCCTAAGCCTATGATCTCCTCTCTATTTTACTTTTGAAAATCCTAATTTTGGGTCCTCAGTCTTTTCAAATCTGTACAGATCTGAGACGAATCGAACCTATCTCACATGTTTTTGTAAAAGTCTTATTATTTTTCAATTGATTCTCCGTTTTTCCTGAACACTAGGGTCTACTGAAAATTATCTTCTCTAAAACGCTTTGCGATTTTGGATGTTTAACCTTTTGTTATTACGTTCTTCTGACCGATTTATGTTCAGTTTGCCTTAACCTAGTCGATTTATGCTAAAGCCCTAATTTTCTCATATTGTGATTCGATTATGAGTTCCTCGTGTTACTTCTGCAATGTTTCATTCTGTGTTTGATTTCACATGCTTCCCTTAGCCAGATTCATTGTTTTTGCCTTTTACCCTAGTTCATCTCTATTAGGGTTTCTGAGTCGATTTCTCAGCTAATTTCTGTGTTTATGAAATTTGTTTAGCCTATTTGTATATTTGTTGAAACTGATATTCTCCCCTCCCCCTAAATCAGTACTATTTCAAATTCCTGATTTACTGATTTGCTCTGTCAAACTTATGTGCTGATTCTTGATTATTTCCCTTATTTACGCACTTAATTAGTTTTCTTACCTTGTTTGATTAGTTGTGATGCTTATTGATTCTTCAAGATTACTTCCTTAATTGAACTCCTATCTATTTACCCCTAATTGCTCACGTGATTTTCTTTCCTTAAATGTATCCTACCCCTTTACCGTTGGGTAATTATCCTTAATTATGGGAAGACTACACTGATTTGGCATGTGAATTGATTCAGTGATTTCCTTAATTGCTGAGTGATTAATCTCCTTTACCTTATTCATTTTTATTCTTAACTACTATATATACTCTTCTTTATTCTCACTTCTGGACACGAACATTAGTTCACCACTACACTTACACTCTAAAAAACTCTCTGTTCTTCTTGCTACTTGTGATATTCATTAGTATTGCCGGCTGCAAGCCAAGGCTAGATATTGCACAACATCTGCTTTACATCTTGTGTTCTATTTCCCTAACTGGAATGTCTCTAATTAAATTTTAGCATTTAAGCCCTATGGGTTTCATTACTGCCTTAGTTCATCAGTTATGAGCTCCATTCTTGTTCATGTTTATCGTCTTGCTTAGCATGACTAACACTGTCGTGTTCAATATACGATTAGTATGTCTAAATTATACTTACATGTCTACTTTTTATCTAGCATGTCTAAATCTTATTTTGTTCAGTGTGTAATTAGCATGTCTACACTATAAGTGCTTGTGTGGTATTTTCCTAGTGTGTTCATTTAAGTCCTTGCCTACTCTGCTTTACTAATGAGATCATGCTAAGTCATCTAGTCTCTCAAGGCAACTCTAGTTGTGTGTTTGGTCATGTCCAAGGTTTATGTGTTCTCAACATGTCTTTGTTGTAACCTCTGCTCCATGTCTCAATCACCTACCCTTGTAACTAACTTATTATTTCTACAAACTCTTGAGAATTGTATGCATCTGGTTGCTTATGTGCTCCACTATAACCTAAGGTGTATTCTATGTGTCCCCAACTCCTCTCTCCATGTGTGGAGTCTGTTTGCCAAGTGTTTTCTGAATTTGGTTGTTCTGTGATTTGTGTTCTGATTTCGAAGTGTATTAATACTTTTCTCAAACTGTTTTACCACCAAAACTAGTTCTGATTTTCATAAAATCTTTCACTCCTAAGAGTCCTCTTTATACTGTTTACCAAAACCTTTCAAAATTATGTCAAACAATATCTCGTACTCTTAGCTTAGAGATCCTTGAGATCTCTCTGAACTCTGGCATTTCAGGGATGGCTCTTCCACATTGCACATAATCAGTCTTTATTTGAGAAAGTCTGGGTCTGAGCATTACCCGCGATCCTTGAGGTCCTTAAGGAACTCTCACACACCTGGACACAAATGTGGCAACAAAATCTTGAGCATTAGAGACTACTGAAGGCCTGGTACCCCAGGTTTTCTTTGGGCCTTCATCAGGCTCCCTATAGCTTAATTTATATCGTATGTAATTTATTCAATCTTGGTCTGTAATAATTATTTATAAACAGATATTGGGGTAACTAGTAAAATGGGAGGGTAGTCGTATGGTACTGTATGTAAAACTGGGTAGAAAACATGTTATAGGCTTTATATTCTGCAAATCTGTATTAGAAGCCATGTTCTAGGATTGCTATGTATATTTGCATTTAAACCATGTTGAACTTGTGCATTAGATAACCTGTTCTTAGGGTACTCACACTTATTTCTTCACCATACTACATTTCATATATCGTTATTCCAGCTTTGATTCTGCATAAGTACTTTCACTTAGAGATCCTGCTACTAGGTTAATAATCTTGCCTTAATAAAATAGTCATCTCCTGTATGCATTAGATATCATGTTGCTAGGATCTCTATTTGCATATGTTGAATCATATTTATTCCGATCACTATCTACAAAAGGTTTAAATAGCCTCACACATAGGCATCATGTCTTAAAAAATACAAATAAAGCACATGTTATAACCTGTGTCGCCTTGATCAGCATGCTCATAGGTTGAACAATCTCAACTATTCAAACAGTTCCTGTAATTTTGACTGCGTATAGTCCCACGCCTAGGCAAACCTTAAGTGATCAACATTCTTGTATAAAACTGAAAACTGCATTTTTGATTGTGTATAAACTGCTTAAGTCTCAAAGGTTCTACAAATTAGTAGGCCAACTAATTAAGGCCCTGCCACTTAGTCCTAAAACAGTGTTGCACTGTCTGTCGATGTTCGCCTAGATATCCTGTCCTAGGATTCTTTCTAGAAATTAACTGAATTTGTGTTTAGACGTGTTGTTTATTTTCCTATATACATGCGGAGGTAAACATGAGCCTTTTAACTGCTTTTTCCCTATTTGCTTGTCCTACATGTTATTTGTTTGTCGCATAGATTTTTGCCTTTTAAATACCTTAGGTTTGTCTAGAACTGTCCAAATTTAGAGGTCCTAAATTCCTCTGGTGCCACAAGGAAAGGACGGGTAGCAGCACACTTAGAGGTCGCCAATCAAACTTGCTTATATAATCATTAAAGGGAGGGTAATGGGTAGTAAAGGGATATGATGACCTACGCGCTAATGTCACGTATAGCCCCTCTAGTTGAGAAGGATTATCGGGCATTGCACAGATTGATCCTGTAGGCTAATCAACTTAGGACTTCCCTTTCCCAATTCCTATATGTGTTTAAATTATCTAAACTTCCTTCTTCTTTACATATATGTGTGTGTAAGCTGTCCAAACCTGTTTTACTTTCATTATCTGAATTTCCTTGATTATATATGTATTTAGACTGTGAAGATTACCTTTATTTGCAAATATTTGTTAAAACTGTTTACTTGTTAAAATGACTAATTCACATAGTTTAAGTTCGGCCGAGAACTACCTTTGTGGACCGCGAGGGGTGCCTCATAGCTTCCCCTCAAGGTTAGTTCAAACCCTTACCCTAATCTCTAGTAATGCAAACTAGTTACATGAGTTAATCGCTCTAGGTTCCCTAGCGCACCTTAATCCGTTAGGTGGAGACTCTTCAAATATCCAATCCCAAAAGGAAATGAGTTATTCCCCATGAATGTCGAAACTCGAACCCCGCGAAGGAAAAAGGGAGCGTGACAACAGGAAGCGTGGGGCACTACCTGTGGCTAGCGTCCTACGCTACCTTGGGCGCTAGTGACGTGAAATTGTCCTATTTCACCCGGGATTTAGTTATTTCGATCCCAAGATGCCCCCAACTCAGATAAAAGCAAACCTAAACCCATTTTGGCAAGGGGGGCGCTACTTTGTGAGAGGAACAAAAGTACAAAACTCTCAGGAGCACGAAATTCATCAATTTTTCCATTCTTCTTCTAGTATTCATCGATTTTATATTTAAAAATAATATTTTGAAGTTTGTTATGAATATGAGTGGCTAAGAGCCCTATTATTCTGGGGCCATGGGTGCTATATGAATGTTGACGTTTGAAATTTAAATTGACGAGTTTGATTTTATCATATTGGGTTGTTTATTTAATTATGTTCTTAATTATTTTGATGTATAGCTAACAGTAAAATACTGTCAACGAATCTTAAATTGGACTCGAAAGTGGAAATTCTAAATTGCATATAGGATTAAATAGAGCAAGTTCTTGAACTCGGGCATCGAAAAACGGATTCGCGGTTAGGATAGAAATATACCTAATTTTCTTGCTTGGTTGAAATACAAGAAGTGTAAATGCATTCTTGTTAGTCTTAATACAATAGACATATAGGTATGAAGTTTTATTGAACAGGCGAGTAATAACTCGACAGATTCTTACAAGTAACATTAACCCTATCAATAAACAAACCAGATAAATCAATTAGTCAGTTTAAGCCAAGAATGCAACAAGAATGTTAGCAAGCTTATGACCCTGGAATATTCTCTCCTACTGAATTTATCTGAAAGTGCCTATGTATTTTAGTCGATCTCTAGTTATTTAACTTCTTGATAGTTTCTTTGGTAGTTTATTAATCACCTACACATTTTGTGAAAAATCTCTTGAACAGATAAGTTGTTTGAGTTTGAATCAGTCAAAAGTTAATCATAAGTCTCTGTGGGAGCAATACTCTACTCATTACTTTATTACTTGACGACCACGTATACTTGCGTGTGTGTTTGGTCGCAACAATTTGTGATATTCTAGAGATTGTAACCCTTATCACTTGAAATCGGATATAATATTTGTTGCTATATTTCTTATCTTGGTTATTATTTTTCAAGAACAAAATTTAGTTGTGACACATATATCAGTAATTTCAAGATCCATGCAAATCAGCAACATATCAGAACATGCATGTCCATAACTGGGTAGCCTAACAGGAAAAAATATATCAATAAATTCACAAGAAGAAGAGACAACTGAAATAGGAGAAAAAAATAACATGTCAAAAATAGCATGCTTTATATAAGGTGTTAAAAGAGAAGCTGATTATCGGAAAAAAGGTTTATATAAATAATTGCAAAAAGAAACATAAGTTTTGACACCACTGCCAATCAATATAGATGTATTGACGTCAATAGAGATTATTTCGCATAAAATAAAATAAAATAGGATTTGCGTAATTGTGAAATCATTAGATAATTACAGGATATTCATGCAATAACCCAACTTTTCTTTCATCTCCAATTTGGTTCTAACAGAAAATTCCGATTCACTTTAGCCTGCTCTAAGAATTGTAGTCGGAAACTATTAGAAACAATGAAAAAATCACACAGATCTATAGAAGGAAGAACAATAATCTTTAAAATGGTAAATAAAAATAAAAGAAGGATTATCCAAACTCACCATAACACAATAAAACGCCAATGGTCTAGGATTTACTTAGAATATTCACTTAGCATCTCTAGAATGTTGATAGAAATCTATGTTGAGGGTTCGGAGCATGAGTCTAGGACTTAGAAATAGAACTGAAGGATTTCTGATTTGAGATTTTTTGGGTGATTAGTAGTGAAGGGAAATAGCTCGACGAAGAAAAGATAATTGAGGGAGACAAATCAGGTTCTGCAAGTGTAAAAACAGCTAGTAGGAGCTGACATGACTAAGAGCCTGATTGGTCAAGCTTCTTGGGGTCAAAAGTATTTTTTTTTTTTGTGTAAAAAAAAAGTACTTTTTGAAAAATTAGGTATTTGGCCAAAATAAAAATAAAAAATATTTTTGAGCGGTAGTAAAATCAACTTTTCTGCTTTTTGGGAAAAGATACAAATTGTAGCTTCTTCCAAGAAGCAGAAGCAGAAAATTAATTTATTCGAGACAAAAATAACCTTACAATAAACTTATATTTCTAAATTATCCCACATTAATAATATTTTTCTTTTTCCTTTACCTTTTCTTTCTATTTCTACTATGCATTTCCTTTTTTATTTTAATCATGTTTCTATTCTCTTTCTCTTATACCTAAGAGTAGATTTTAAATTTATATTAAATGATGTGTTTTGAGTAATTTTAGGTAAACAATAAGTAATACCACATACAGTGAATGTTAGTGCTTTGGAATAACTATATTTTATATTGATTGGAATTTCTAATTTATATTTTTACTTTACGTTTTATATTATAATTACATTCTTTTAAAATAAATTTTTAATTTATTTTTGTTTTTTAAATAATAATAATTGCAAATTGAAAATTTAATGTCCTTTTTCGAAATATGATACTTAAAAGTACTTTTTTAAAAGATTAGCCAAATACAATGAGCTTGCAAAAAGAACTACCGATGATAGGCTATAATTATGTATTTTAGTCGCTTATTACACTCAAATTTATTGCACTTTAATTGAGTTTGAGCTTTAATCGCTACTGTCTTGCACTAGTTGTGTGTTTTATGCCTTGTAGGAGTGATTCTGAGTCATGTATATGTTATGAAATAAATTCAAGTGATTTGGAGCTTTGAAGTCTGAATAAAAGCCCAAGAAATTAAGGCAGGATCGTATTCGGGGATCAACGGATGATAGAGCAACAAAACGAAGAATTGAATAGGCATATTGTGCACAGTCTAGTAAAATGCAAATAATTTTTCCGTCAGAACTCTATTTGGTCTCCAAAATGTATGGTTGGAAAACTAACGCAAAGGGCTACAAATTTAATATTTTATGTTTTCCAAAGTTTAAAGGAAACAGGGTGAAAAATGCGGTCGAAACCATGATCGCGGAGCTGACGCGGACTCAGGCAGTATACTTACCAAATACCATGTTCGTGCCGCGCCCTGACCGCGTCCATCCAGGCCAGAAAACTTGTCCTTTTTCACGTAGGATAAGGTATAATTATTTGGGCCCGACCCTACTTGGTATATATACATGAAAAAATGGTATTTTGTGGGAGGAGACCGATTTTGGACACAGATTCGACCTAAGGAGGCAGAGACTCAATAAGAACAAGGCGGAGAATTCTTCTACGAGTTTTTCCTTCCTCTTCCTGCTTTTTCATTATTGATTATGACTTTTAGTATTGTAGTTTTGTATACTATTATGAATATCTAATTTGTTATCTAGGATTTTGATGGAACTTTTTGTAGGATAAATTCTTGCTATGTTTTTAAATAATTGAGTTGTTGGATTTCTCCACTTGTTCAACTATGTGTTTATTGTTGTTGATTGAATGGCCATCGATTGACTATGCCTATTTATTATGTGTTGCTTGAAAAAGGATACATATTTAGGTGGTTGTTGAACAACGTCACTCCTAATGTATGTGAGAAATCAATACAGCGGGTTAAAAGGTAGGTTTAGAAATAACAAATCCTTGACGTGGTCATAGGGAGCGGTTAGATGAAGTCAACTAGTATAGTTCAAGAGAATATATCTAGTAAATTATTTGTAGTTGCTCGAGAGAGAATTATGACACCTAAAGTGCTCACGATCAGCAGAGAATACATTGGCAAAATTGTAGGGAACATAGCTGTAACGATTCTGACAATTGGAAAAATCATAACTCTAGACCTCCTTAATTTAGTCTCAAACCCTTTGTCTCGTCAGTTGATACTTTTACCGCTTTGTAGTATTTTCTAGTTAGTTAGTTAGAAATATAAATACCAATTTTTATAATTTAGAAAATTCTTCAATCTTGTCTTCTTAGTGATATTAAACAGATACAGCTAAGCCTTAGTTCTCTGTGGGATTCGACTCGGGACTTTTACACCGGATTATATTTGCAGCGACCGCTTATCCTTTTTAGGACTAGAGTTGGGCATGATCAAATTTTGGCGTCGTTGCTGGGGAAATAACAGCGTAGTTGTAGTTGTATATATTGCTACAGTTCAAGTTTAAAGTTTTATTTTATTTTGTTTTTTTATATTTTTTTATAACTATTGATTTGAGAAACATGACATCTTGGAATTATGGGAATTTAGGTGTAGATAATTCTACTATTGATCCTTATACATATTGTGAAGGAACCACCCGTATCAAAATTATCAAAATATTCCCGAGAAAGAGCTATGTGCACCAACTCAATCCTATTTGTGAAATGTGTGTGATGTATGTGGTGGTAAAAATGGTCATTTTAATGGTTGTGCTTATATTTCTTATCTTCCCCCAACCCCTTACTATGATGGTTCTACCTTTTATTGTGAAGTTAATAGGAACAAAGAACCTGGAGAAGCAGACCTGAAGGAGATCAAGGATATGTTAAAGTGTCTTTTGAAATAAAATAATGAAAAACAATTGCAGATAGAAAGGCAAGAGGCAACTATTCGCAAGTTGGAAGCTCAATTGAGTCAAATGGTTGGAGCTTTTAATGCTCAACAAGCCAATATTGATGATAGCAGCCAAGAAGAGCATGAATTTGAGGTGTTAATTGGGGTGGTCAGAGTAGAACATCAACAACCTAGCCAACTACAATTTGAGGATGTCAATGTTGAAGAAGTGAGACTAGAGTCAGCCAAGGACATTGAGGATACAAATTTTGTTGACTCTAGTATCATTGATGTTGAGGATGCTGAAAGTCCTGAAGTTCATGTGTGTGAGCGCATTAGTCCTCACTCCAAATATTTTTCTACATTGTGCTTGGATGACGATATGGAAATAAAGTCATCCGAGCTGATTGAGAAGTCAAGGAATGAGGAATAAGGTGCCTACATTCTGGAATTTTTCTTGCCAGAAAGACATGACTACATAGCTCATCTAAAAGCCAAGAAGTGTAGAATAGTACAATGGTTGTTTGGGCCAATTAGAATTATTCTTTCACCCTTGGAGCATAGCCGAAAACTTGATGCCAAATTGGGGGTTCAATTCATAATCTCGAGCTGGCAGCAAAAAGTGATTCACGTCGTGCCGCGAAGTTAAATCAAGCGCTTGTTGGGAGGCAATCCAACTTTATTGCTTTATTTTATTTTTTAATTGTATTATTTTTGTAGTGTGAATTTTTTATTTTCTAAGAGCGTGGAAAGCAAAGGTATTGGAAGGATGTAACAGCAAACCAAATGATTGGAACTAAGTGTGAGGTCCGCACGAAGGACCAAGCTTGGGAGAAGTCAGAGTACCCCATGAGCTGTTAGGGCTTCAGCCTTTGGACTACTAGGGAGTCTCTTTTACACTTTTATTAGTTATGATGTGCATTGGAGACAATGCATAATTTTAAGTGTGAGGTGAGGACATTGTCTGGGTGACTTTCTATGCTATTTTAGTTGTGTTAGTTTAATTGAATACCTTTTTTTTAAATAGAAAATATTGGACTTTTTCCGACGATGGATATATTAGATAATTTTCTTGAGGGATTTAAGTCTTAAAAAAAAGATCTTCTTTGTAGGTAGTGTAATAATTCCCCCTTGATTTTTATTTGTGCCGCAATTCTTTTTCAAGGGTTTTATTTGAACCGGGTGTAGTTAGTTTTTTTTTAGGAATAGGAGTCATTGTGTTGTGTTTTGAAATGAAGCAATATCTCTTGAGTTTTTTATGCCTTGATAATAGTGAGTACTTTGGTTGTGACGCTTAGGCTTAGTTTTTTACTCTTGTATAAGTACCTTAGAGTTTATGATCTTAACTTTGTTTAACTACTTTGACTAGAATGTCTTGATGAAACTAATTCTGAGTGAGTTATGTGCCATGTGTGTGAAAGGATTTGTTATATTTTGTGCATTGCATTTGATGCCTAGAACTTGCCCCGTATGTTTGCAAAGAGAAATAGTAGTTTTGTTCAGTCTTGGAAGTGATATAGGTATTTTTTTTGTTGAGCCAGATATGTATATTTTACCCACCTAATTGTTATGCATCGTAGATAACCCCTTTAACCCTATAATCTTGTTTCTTTGGGAACCAAATTACAAGCTTTACCCATTCGTTTGAATTAATCATTTATTTGAACCTTCTAACCTCTCATGAGCACTTGAATTGTTTATGAACTTTGTAAAGGTTAAAGTACAGGGTGGTTGATTTGTCTTTTGAGTGGAACTAACTAAATAAGGAGAAAGGTGCACTGTTTTGAAAAAATAAGAGCCACTTGGATTGAAAAAAAAATAGTTGGATTGTTGTGGAAAAAAAATTCCTTGATAAGTGGTGGCTTTTGATGTAAGTGTGCTCAAAGAAAATTGGGGTAATATACATTAATGTGAAGGTGGAGTTTTAGTTTAGCATAAGTATGGGGAATGAATGTTAAAGTATATGTATTAAAGTGCTTAGAGAGGTGTAGTCATTCTTATATCAAAATGTACCCTACCCGTCCCGCAGCCTACATTACAACCAAATAAAGTCCTAATTGATCCTAGATTGAATGAGCTCGATTAGTGTTGTATACTACGGGCAAGCTTATCGTGTATCTTTTGTGGCATATGAATGTTATTTCTGAGAGTGAGTGAATTCTTTCTATCTTGAGTTCCTAAGTGTTCTTAAATTTTATTGTGTGGAACTACTCTCTTTTATTGTGTGAGGGCACTTGATTCAGGAAGGAAAGGTAGTATCAGTGACTTCTATGTTAGAGTAAGTAGGTGATTTGTGAATAATACATGGTACTTGTCAGTCAAATCTTGAGGTGAAGATGTTACGCTTTTGAGCTTAGTCTATTTTAAATACTCTTGGTGTGATGAGTTAGGAGAATTATTTAAAAAGGTTGTGTCTATAAAAAAAGTGTAGTTTGATTGCTCGAGGACGAGCAATGGTTTAAGTGTAGGGTATTTATGATAGGCTATAATTACGTATTTTAGTCACTTATTACACTCAAATTTACTGCACTTTAATTGAGTTTGAGCTTTAATCGCTGGTGTTTTGCACTAGTTGTGTGTTTTGTGCCTTGTAGGAGTGATTCCAAGCTATGTAGATGTTATGGAATGAATTCAAGTGATTTGGAGCTTTGAAGTCTGAGTAAAAGCCCAAGGAATTAAGCCGAGATTGTTTCGGGGATCAATGGATGATATAGTAACAAAATAAAGAATCGAGTAGGCATACTGTGCACTGTCTAGTAACATGCACATAATTTTTAACTCAAAACTCCATTTGGGCTCCATAGTATATAGTTGGAAAGTTAACTCAGAGCGCTAATATTTTCATGTTTTACATTTTTCTAAATTTATAACGGGAAAGGGTGTACAATGCGGTCGAAACCGCCACTGCGGACCTGGTGTGGACTGAGGCAGTATACTTGCCAAATACCATGTCCGTGCCGCGCCCCGACCGCGACCGTGGCCATCCAGGCCTGAAACCTTGTCCTTTTTCGCATAGGAGAAGGTATAATTATTTGGACCCGACCCTACTTGGTATATATATATGAAAAAAAGGTATTTTAAGGAAGGAGACCGATTTTGGGGACAGATTCAACCTAAGTAGGCAAAGACACAATAGGAGCAAGGCGGGGAATTCTTCTACGTGTTTTTCCATCCTCTTCCTACTTTTTCATTGTTGATTATGACTATTAGTATTGTAGTTTTACATACTATTATGAATAGATAATTAGTTATCTAGGGTTTTGATGGAACCTTTTGTAGGATAAATTCTTGTTATGTTTTTATATAATTGAACCGTTGGATTTCTCTACTTTTTCAACTACGTGTTTATTGTTGTTGATTGAATGGCCATCGATTGACTATGCCTATTTATTATGTGTTGCTTGCGAAAGGATACATATTTATGTGGTTGTTAAACAACATCACTCCTAACGTATGTGAGAAATCAATACAGCAGGTTTAAAGGTAGGTTTAGAAATAATAAAGCCTTGACGTGGTCATAGTGAGCGGTTAGATGAAGCCAACTAGCGTAGTTCGAGAGAATATGTATAGTAAATTATTGTAGTTGCTTGAGATAGAATTATGACACCTAAAGTGCTCACGATCAGTAGAGAATACATTGACGAAATTGTAGGGAACATAGCTGTAAGGATTATGACAATTGGGGAACTCATAACTCTAGACCTACTAAATTTAGTCTCCAACCCTTTGTCTCATTAGTTGATAATTTTACCGCTTTATAGTATTTGCTAGTTAATTTGTTAGAAATATAAATCTCAATCTTTATAATTTAGAAAATTGTTCAATCTTGTCTTCTTAGTGATATTAAACAGATACAGTTAAGCCTTAGTTCTCTGCGGAATTCGACTCTGGACTTTTAGACCGGATTATATTTGCAGCGACCGCTTACCTTTTTAGGACTAGAGTTAGGCGTTATCAAATTTTGGTGCCGTTGTCGGGGAACTAACGGCGTAGTTATAGTTGTATATATTGCAAAGGTTCAAGTTGAACTTTTATTTTTTATTTTTTTTTTTGTAATTGTTGATTTGAGAAACATGACATCTTGGGATTATGGGAATTTAGGTGTAGATAATTCTACTATTGATCGTCATACGTATTGTTAAGGAAACTACCCGCATCAAAATTATTAAAATATTCCCGAGAGCAAGTTATGTGAACCAACTAAATCTTATTTGTAGAATGTGTTTGATGTTTGTGGTGGTAAAAATGGTCACTTTAATGGTTGTGCTTATATTTCTTATCTTCCCCCAACCCCTTACTATGATAGTTCTACCTTTTCTTGTGAAGTTAATAGGAAAAAAGAACCTGGGGATGCAGACCTGAAGGATGTCAAGGATATGTTAAAGTGACTTCTGAAACAAAATAATGAAAGACAATTGTAGATAGAAAGGCAAGAGGCAACTATTCGCAAGTTGGAGGCTCAATTGAGTCAAAAGGTTGTAGCTTTTAATGCTCAACAATCCAATATTGATGATAGTAGCCAAGAAGAGCATGAATTTGAGGTGTTAATTGGGGAGGTCAGAGTAGAACATCAATAACCTAGCCGACTGCAATTTGAAGATGTCAATGTTGAAGAAGTGGGACTAGAGTCAGCCAAGGACATTAAGGATACAAATTTTGTTGACTCTAGTATCATTGATGTTGAGGATACTAAAAGTCCTAAAGTTCATGTGTGTGAGTGCATTGGTCCTCACTCCAAACACCTTTCTACACTGTTCTTGGACGTCGATATGTAAATCGAGTCATCCGAGCCAATTGAGAAGTCAAGGAATGAGGAACAAGGTGCCTACATTCTGGAATTTTTCTTGCCAGAAAGACAAGACTACATACCTCATCTAAAGGCCAAGATGTGTAGAATAGTACAATGGTTGCTTGGGCCAATTAGATTTGTTCCTCCACCCCTAGAGCATAGCCAATAAATTGATTCCAAATTGAGGGTTCAATTCATAAGCTCTAGGTAGAGTCAAAAAGTAATTGGCGTCGTGCCGCGAAGTTAAATCAAGTGCTTGTTGGAAGGCAACCCAGCTTTATTGCTTTCTTTTATTTTTTATTATTATTTTTTTAATTGTATTATTTTGTAGTGTCAATTTTTTATTTTCTAAGAACATAGAAAGCAAAGGTACTGGAAGGATGCAACAGCAAACCAAATGGTTGGAACTAAGTGTGAGGTACCCGCACGAAGGACCAAGCTTCGGAGAAGTCTGAGTACCCCATGAGATGTTAGTGCTTCGGACTTTGGCCTACCAAGGAGTCTCTTTTACCCTTTTATTAGTTACGGTGTGCATTGGGGACAATGCACAATTTTAAGTATAGGGTGAGGAGATTGTCTGGGTGACTTTCTATGCTATTTTAGTTGTGTTAGTTTAATTGAATACATTTTTTTAAATAGAAAAGATTGGACTTTTCTCAACGATGGATCTATTAGACAATTTTCTTGAGGGATTTAAGTCTAAAGAAAAAATAAAATAAAAATATTTTCTTTATAGGTAGTTTAATAATTCCCCCTTGGTTTTTCTTTCTACCACGGTTCTTTTCCAAGAGTTTTATTTGAACCGGGTGTAGTTAGTTTTTTTTAGGAATCGGAGCCATTGTGTTGTGTTTTGAAATGAAGCAATATCTCTTGACTTTGTAATGCCTTGAGAATACTGAGTACTTTTGTTGTGACGCTTAGACTCAGTTTTTGACTCTTGTATAAGTACCTTAAATTTTATGATCTTAACTTTGCTTAACTACTTTGACTAAAGTGTCTTGTTGAAATCAATCCTGAGTGAGTTATGTGCCATGTGTGTGTAAGGATTTGTTATATTCTGTGCATTGCATTTGATGCCTAGAACTTGCCCCGTGTATTTGCAAAGTGAAATAGTAGTTTTGTTCAGTCTTGGAAATGATATAGGCGTTTCTTTGTTGAGCCAGATATGTATATTTTACCCACCTAATTGTTATGTATCATAGTCAACCCTTTTGAGCATGTAATCTTGTTTTTCTGGCAACCACATTACAAGCCTTACCCATTCGTTTGAATTAAACATCTATTTGAACCTTCTAACCTCTCATGAGAACTTGAATTGTTTATGAACTTTGTAAAGGTTAAAGTGTGGGGTGGTTGGTTTGTCTTTTGAGTGGAACTAATTAAATCAGGAGAAAGGTGCACTGTTTTGAAAAAGTAAGAGCCACTTGAATTGAAAAATAAATTGTTGGATTGTTGTGAAAACAAATATTCCTTGATAAGTGGTGGCTTTTGATGCAAGTGTGCTTAAAGAAGAATGGGGTTATATACATTAATGTGAAGGTGGAGTTTTGGTTTAACATAAGTATGGGGTTTGAATGTTAAAGTATACGTATTAAAGTGCTTAGGGAGGTGTAGTCACTCTTATATTAAAATGTATCCTACCCGTCCCGCAACCTACATTACAACCAAATAAAGTCCTAATTGATCCTTGATTGAATGACCTCGATTAGTGAAGTAGTACACTACGAGCAAGCTTATGGTGCATAATTTGTGGAATATGAATGTTATTTCTGAGAGTGAGTGAATTCGTTCTATCTTGAGTTTATAAGTGTTCTTAAATTTATTGTGTGGAATTACTCTCTTTTGTTGTGTGAGGGAACTTGATTCATGAAGGAAAGGTAATGTCAGTGACCTCTATGTTAGAGTAAGTAGGTGAGTTGTGAATAATGTGTGGTACTTGAGAGTCAAATGTTGAGGTAAAGATGTTACGTTTTTGTGCTTAGTCTATTTTAAATACTCTTGGTGTGATTAGTTAGGAGAATTGTTTAAAAAGGTTGTCTCTATAAAAACGTGTAGTTTGATTACTCGAGTATGAGCAATGGTTTAAGTGTGGGGTGTTGATGATAGGCTATAATTACGTATTTTAGTCGCTTATTAAACTCAAATTTACTACACTTTAATTGAGTTTGAGCTTTAATCGCTAGTGTCTTGCACTAGTTTTGTGTTTTATGCCTTGTAGGAGTGATTCTGAGCTATGTAGATGTTATATATTCAAGTTATTTGGAGTTTTGAAGTCTGAGTAAATGGCCAAGGAATTATTTTGGGATCGTATTCGCGGATCAACGAATGATGGAGCAACAAAACGAAGAATCGAGTAGGCATATTGTGCACTGTCTAGTAAGATGCATATAACTTTTTGGTAAGAGCTCCATTTAGGTCCACAATATATGGTTGGAAAGCTAACTCAAAGGGATACAACTTTCATGTTTGACATTATTCCAATTTTCAAATGGAACAGGGTGAAACAGGCGGTCGAAACCGCGACCGCGGACCTGATGCGGACTTAGGCGGTATACTTGACAAATACCGCATCCGTGCCATGCCCCGGTCTCGTCCATCCAAGCCTGAAAACTTGTCCTTGTTGCATAGGAGAAGGTATAATTGTTTGGACCCGACCCTACTTGGTATATATACATAAAAAATGGTATTTTGAGAGAAGAGACCGATTTTGGACACCGATTCGACCTAAGGAGGCAGAGACACAATAGGAGAAAGGCGGGAAATTCTTCTACGAGTTTTTCATTCCTCTTCCTACTTTTTTATTATTGATTATGGCTTTTAGTATTGTAGTTTTACATACTATTATTAATAGATAATTTGTTATCTAGGGTTTCGATGTAACCTTTTGTAGGATAAATTCTTGTTATGTTTTTATATAATTGAGCCGTTGGATTTCTCTACTTGTTCAACTACATGTTTATTGTTGTTGATTGAATGGCCATCGATTGACTGTGCCTATTTATTATGTGTTGCTTAAGAAAGGATACATATTTATGTGGTTGTTGAACAACGTCACTCCTAACATATGTGAGAAATCAATACAGTGGGTTTAAAGGTAGGTTTAGAAATCACAAATCCTTGACGTGGTCATAATGAGCGGTTAGATGAAGCCAACTAGCGTAGTTCGAGAGAATTTATCGAGTAAATTGTTGTAGTTGCTCGAGAGAGAATTATGACACCTAAAGTGCTCACGATCAGCAGAGAATAAATTGGCAAAATTGTAGGGAACATAGCTGTAAGGATTCTGACAATTGGGAAAATCATAACTCTAGACCTCCTTAATTTAGTCTCAAACCCTTTGGCTCGTTAGTTGATAGTTTTACCGCTTTGTAGTATTTGCTAGTTAATTAGTTAGAAATATAAATCTCAATCTTTATAATTTAGAAAATTGTTCAATCTTGTCTTCTTAGTGATATTAAACAGATACAGTTAAGCCTTAGTTCTCTGTAGGATTCGACTCCTGACTTTTAGACTGGATTATATTTGCAGCGACCGCTTATCCTTTTTAGGCTAGAGTTTGGCGTGATCAACTACTCAAACGAATTGGCCTAACACAAACTTCTATTTTGCAAAAGTACTTTTTGAAAAATCATTTTTGAACAAAAATACTTTTCAAAATAAGCAGCTTTTTGGCAGCTTGGTCAAATGGGCTCTAAGATACATGTATGCACCTATCAGTTGTGTTCATTCCAACAAAAGTATATTTCAAATAATGTTTTGTACTATTTGTTAGAGTTGTGTTTGTACACACTTTCTATGATGACCCGAAAGGTCACCTTGTGTTTTAGAACTCAATTTTGCCTAAAATTTTCATTTCTGTTGACTTCGATCAATATTTTTGGTAAACGGATCGGGATTCATATTTTGACGGTCCTAGTGGATCCGTATCGTAATTCAAGACTTGGGCGTATGCCCCAAATTGAAATCGAAAGTTCCTAGCCCGAGATATCGGATTTTATCAAAATTTGAAAGTTAAAGACTTAATAAAATGGAGATGTTTGACCAAGGTTTGACTTTTTAGATATCATGTCCATATTTTAGTTTCGGAACCCGATATAGGTCCAATCTCATATTTATGACTTGTCTGTGAAATTTGGTGAGAAAAAAGTTGGTTTGACGGGATTCGGACATCCAGTTGAGAAAATAAAAACTTTAAAGTGTTTTTGAGAATTTCATTTGATTTGGTGCTAACTTCATAGTTCTAGGTGTTATTTTGGCGATTTGATCACGTGAGCAAGTTCGTATGATATTTTTAGACTTGTGTGCATATTTGGTTTAGAGCCCCGAGGGCTCGGGTGAGTTATGGATAGGTTACGGAATGAAATTGGACTTAGGCATTGCTGGTATCTGCAATTTCTGGGAATTGGCCTCTGATCTTGCATTTGCGAGATCAGAGTTCGCATTTGCAAGCATGACAGCTTTGCATTTGCGAGCTATTCATCGAAAATTCGAAGAGTAGTTGGGCCAGGCGGTCCTCGCAATTGCGAGAAAAGCTTCACATTTGCGAAGTGAGTCTGGTGAGGACATGATCGCAAATGCGATCATTTCTGTCACAATTACGAAGTGGGATGTTCGCATTTGCGAACAAACCTTCGCATTTGCTAAGGCAGCAGAAGTGTGAAGGGCTTCGCATTTGTGGTAGGTCCTTCGCGTTTGCGGGCTTCACATTTGCGAAGTCCAGGTTGCAAATACGACATCTGCAGCTGTGCAAAAGTGACTTAGACAGAATTTTTCTCCGATTCAAATTTTCAAAACGTAAAACACAAGAGGTGATTTTTCAAAGAACGTTTCTTCCCCAAATCATAAGTAAGTTATTCTAAACTAGTTCCTTTCAATCTTTCACTTTATTTTACAAGATTTCAACCTATAATCTAAGGTTTTCATGGTGAAATTGGAAATTTTTGGGTCGAAACTAGAAATTTCAAAATTTGGGAATTTAGACTTCAAATTGAGGTCGGATTCCAAAACTAATTATATATCCGGGCTCAAGGGTGAATGGGTAATCAGATTTTGTTCCGAATTTCGGGTTTGGACCATGCAAGTATGGGTGTTCACTTTTTCAAAATTGGCCTAAATTGATATCTTTACAATTGTGGGTAGTTTCTAAGGCTTAAATTAAATCGTTTGTTTAGTAATTTGTTAGATTCTATTAGTCTGGAGGCTTGTTTGAAGGGAAAGCTGTAATTGAGCTTTGAGTTTGGCCGTTGAAGCGAGGTAAGTGTCATGGTTAACCTTGGCTTGAGAGATTAGGTCACATTTGCCTATTTGCTACGTGTTTGAATGTTGAATACAACATCTAGGTGAGGTGATGAGTACCTATGCATTGTTGTCGAGTCATAGCATACGAGTGAGTCTTATTCATGAAATTGTAGCTTTATGTGATCGTATTACTCATGCTTAGACTAGTTTATCGTTATGTTGATCATTTTTATCATATTTATGAATTTTGGTAATGATTGAGTATTGATTCAAAGTTGAGGTTGGTATTGTGGAATCAATTATTGAAGTAAGACTTATTCTTGATATATGTATATCCCTGTAGTTATTATACATTGTTTTGGTGAGGGAGAGTGTTAATACGCAAAGGGTGATATCGTGCCATATATTAAGTGTTAATGCACGAAGGGTGATATCGTTCCATATTGTGAGTGTTAATGCACGAAGTGTGATGTTGTGCCATGTTTTGAGAGAGTTAATGCACTAAGGGTGATGCCGTGACGTTCCTATTTGATTCATATGATGAGGTTGAGATAAAAGCACGAAGGGTAGTGCTGTGTACTTTCTTTGCTGTGGTTACTTGTCCTTATCTGTTCTAACTATATCGGTTGATCAAAGTTCTATATTTGGGTGTGATCCGATGTGACGACCCAAAAGGTCATCACCTGTTTCCTCACTCGTTCCGTGCTTCCGAGGCCTTGAAAACTCATTTTTACTTGCCTCGATTTACGTGTGCAGTCCGGGCGCATAGCCAAAAAACTTTTATGTTGAAATATGTGAATACTGCGAAAAATTTGAAGAATTTTGATATTAATATGATTAAAGTTGACTTTGGTCAATATTTTTGGTAAACGGACCCGGACCTGAGATTGGACGGTCCCGAAAGGTCCGTAGAAAAATATGGGACTCATGCATATGCCCGGAGTCGAAATCCGAGGTCTAGAACCCGAGTAAAAGAATTTTTCTGTTAAATTGTTTTTCTAAAACTGTTAAGGAAAATGGAAATGAAAATTAATTAAAAGACTAGGGTATCGGACTCGTATTTTTGTTTCGACGCCTGGTACAAGTCTTATATATTGTTTAAGCGCTTTCTGTGAAGTTTGGTCGAAATCGGACGTCGTTTGACGTGTTTCGGACTATAAGTTCCAAATTTGAAAGTTTATGAAGTTTAGAAGAAAATCATGAGTTTTGAGGCTTGATTCAATGTAAATGATATTATTTTGGCAATTTGATCGCACAAGTAAGTCCGTAGGATGTTTTTTGAGGTTGTGTGCATGGTTGGTTTGGAGCCTCGAGGGCTCGGGGGAGTTTTGGATAGGCATCGGATTGCATTTCTCATTATTTAAAAATCTGGTATTGTGGTTTCGCAATTGCGAACACACAGCTATCGCAATTGCGCAGGCTGGATCGCAAATGGGAAACCAGCCCAGGTAGGCCAAGCTTCGCAAATGCGAAGCCAGTGATTGCAAATGCGACTGAAGGCCATCGTAAATGCTATGCCTCTTTCGCACATGCGAAACCTGTCCCCCAGGCCTGGGTTCGCAAATGCGAACCAAATTATCGCAATTCCCAGGCCTGCATTTTTTCTCTATTGCGAACCTTTGTTCGCAATTCCCACATCAGAGGCCCAGCAAATTTTATACTTAGTCGAATTTTCATCACTTTTCACCATTCTTTCAAAACCCTAACACCATAGGCGATTTTTCAAGAGCAAACTTCATCCCAAATCACTTGTAAGTTGATTTTTACTCGATTCTTTCAATCTTTAACATCATTAAACATG
>MU771387.1:260599-277360 GCA_026770625.1 Nicotiana glauca | reverse complement strand
TTTACGTGAAGTCCTATTTGTTATGTATGTCGTCTAGTATTTTAACCTTTAAACCTAAGGGTTCAGCCTAGTCCTGGTCTTATAGGAATAAGTGGTCCTAAATACCCCCTAGGACTTATAGGACGGGACGGGTAATAGCATGCAATAAGCACTCGTGACCAATCTACACGTCTAAATACCTTAACGGGGTGGGAAGGGTAGAATATGGATATGATTACCGGTGCGCTAATATCTCGTGCGACCCCTCTTTTGAGGAGTGATTGCTGGGTATTGCATTGTTGTGATCCATATTTTGTATAAACCTAGGACCCCCTTTCTTTTCCTTTCATTTGCAGTGTCTTCTTTAATTCTGTTCTCCAAATTAATTCCTTTTTTTTTTCTAAAAACTGTCTCTTTCTGTCTTCTTTACCCTTTTCAAAACTTGAAACTTATTTGTGATGCTTATGTATAAAGCTTCACTTGTTTTCTCTCACTTCCTTTTAAAGTCACAATTAAAGCATGGCCGGGAACCACAATAGTGGATCTTGAGGGGTGACTAACACCTTCCCCTCGAGATAATCTCAAGCCCTTACCCGAACTCTGGTTTTCTTTCAAAATCTTCTTCTTTTCTTTTAAAGTGTCCTAATGAACTATAATCATTAGGTGGCGATTCTGCAAAATCCATAACCCGATTCCTCAAAATGGAATAAGAGTTGTTTTGTCCATAATGTCGTAAACCCGATTTCTTTCTTTTTAAAGAAGGGGGAAAAAAGGGGGCGTCGACAATACTGATGATATACTACATGATCTGGTGGTGCAGTGACTTTAGTTGGAACAAGGGTACTCTCCTTAACAACAAGTTCTACCAATCACTCCATGGCTCAACACATTCTCCTAACAAGTTCTTGGGTAATCCACTCGGACTCAATGGTGGGATAAATCCCTCCTTACATGCTTCAAATTCACGGATTATGGTATCAAAATAACCAATCTTGAGAGTAATACTAAGAGAGGAAATTAGCTCCCTATCTTGAGCCATATCGCACGATCTGGAATATCAAAGAAGGGTGAAATTCCTAAATGTCCAAATAGCCTCCAACTTATAGATGTGGTCGACAACACACCGATAAGAAGGACTCTACTAGACACGGCTCCGAGACATCCTAGGACACTTTAAAACCTTAGGCTCTGATACCAAGTTTGTCACGCCCCAAATTTGAGGGACATGACCGGCGCTCGACCGGGTATCCCCAGTTAAGCGGACCTGGGTGCCTTTCCTATCCCACGTGTTAACCCCACATTTTCATTACTTAATAACCAAGTGAAATAGCTATTCATAATTGAAAACACCTTTTATTACAAAACATACACAACATACATGGTTCTCAGCGTGGTTTACATCTTACACAGCCCAATATACAAAATACATATTTACATAAGTTTGCAACCCACATTTACTGTCTACAGAGCCTCTAAGCATACAAAAGGGTGATATAATACTTGCCGGTAACAAGGCTCCGGCTATACCTTACACCAAAAACCAAAACAAGACTCCGAAATAAAAAGCGGCATGAGCCACGCAAGGCCCCGAGAGGAAATGGGCTCACCAATACATCTGACGGAAAATGAAGGGGAGCTACGATCGGTGGACTAGAGTACCTGCTATGGATCCACCTACAATCATGACACGAATGTAGCGCCCCCTGCAAAAGGGACGTCAGTACATTTGAATTGTATTGGTATATATGAACAAACCTTGCCCTAAGTAAATTCAGACAATACACAAGTTGCAAGCAATAACATAATCAATAATCGAATACACAGTTAAGGAACAATCAAGCCAAACAAGTCTACAATCTCTCCTTTTTCCCTTCAACATTTCCACATCAATGATTTCACAATTTGATACACTAGTAGAGAACAGTAATAGAAGCAGCAATCAAACACACATGAAAGGAACAATCAAGCCAAACAATTTTACAAACTCTCCTATTTCCCCTTCCGCATTTTCACATAAATGATTTCACAAGTTGCTCATATTTTGTTTTAATAGTGATTTCGATCACTTTCCACCCTTATTACCTCGGCCACCCTTATTACCTCGGCCACCCTTATCACCACAACCCACACCTTATTACTTCATGTTGCGACGCTTAACTCGATCCCACCATACAGTTACAATTCACAAACAACACAACAACAATCAACAATTCACAAAGATCAACAACACTTCTTAAGAACAACCACAGCAATTTACAAGTTTCTATAACTATCAATACCATTTTCCTTCATTTTCAACAATTCATATGCAATTTAAGTCAGCACAATAATTTCCCACAACAAGCCAAATATGTTATTACCACAGTTGTTCCAATTGCTTCATTTATGATTTTCCTTCCATTATTTGTTTCTCAACTCTTAGCACATAACTCTTTCACAATCACGCATTTAGTTCATTGTCAATTACTTGCACCATTAAACCACAAACACTCAATAAAACCAATCAAACACCCAACAAACCAACCACAAGAATTTCACAAACAATCCACGTAGATATCACATACCAAATATTCGTACACCAAACAAGGTGATTTTACAAAGGTCAAAGTTAGGCATACTTACCTCAAAGAGTTTTTCCTTAAGTTACTACAACGTTCCAGAAATTCTAGCAACTTCAATCTATTTTGAGACATAGAAAAATTGAGCAAAAATTAGAAAGATATTCATAACTCTAGCTCATTTGAGAATTTTATCAAATACTAGATGAGCATCTTGATTTCAAATCCCCTTTTCAAGATTTCCTTCATTCCCTAACCCAATCTTACTTATTTAAGTTAAACAATCTTACCATAAACCTAATTTGTACATGCATGTATACACAATACCAATACACCCAAGAATCATACCTCAATAACCCATCTTATATACCAAACTCGAAATTAAAACCTAGGGTATAGAATCTTACCTCTTAGATGAAGATCTTGTGATTGGGTTCTTTGATTCTTGAAGATTGATGCAAGGTTTGGATGATTTAAATGTTAGGTTCCTCCTTCTTTCTGTAAAATACTCTCACCTCTCTCTAAAATCAGTAGGAAATGACCCCAAATGAAGCCCCAAAGTCTATATATCAAAATGAGATCGGGTTATGAAAATTAGAAAATTAACCCTCCGATGTCAACTATGCGACCGCAGAACGGACCGCAGAATGGGTATGCGCGCCGTAGAATGCACCGCAAAATTAGTGCCCAAAACTGGGCTACACTGGTTCAATCTGTGGTTTGATTTGCGACCGCATATTAAAAATGCGGACCGCATAACTGACATTGAGATCGCAGATCTGACATGACACATGATTGCATTTTCTAGCCTTTGGTAATTTGATCATAACTTTGTGTATGAATTTCCAAATGACGAACAGTTTGAAGCTTTGGAAACTAGACTCAAAGACCTTTCATTTGATATCCACATAAAACCTTATACATATTTAGATATGCTTGTTTAAAGTGGAGCCTTGTGCGAATCCATTTGGAATTTTAGCCTATTAGGAAAATTTTCCCATTTGGCATACACTTAGGCTTCCGTTTGGACCCCACATCACTTACCATAAGACTTATACTCATATTTACCAAGTCTAACTGATATCCACCATGTTAATAGCACATAAAATATAATAATTAGCCTACGTGGCACCACGAAATCCTAGATTACTTAGCGAAATTTTCCGGGGCATTACATTTAACATCTTCAAAAGCTCTAGAATCAACTTGACTTTCTCCATAGTCTGATAGACCAAATTTGGTCCCAAAAACTCCCCTTCACCAACTTGGGACCAACCAATTGGCGATCTATAACTTCGCCCGTACAGAGTCTCGCACGTTCCATCTCGATACTAGAATGGTAGGTTAATATTAGCAAGGTCAATCAAAGGTATGTGATCATCCCAATTACTTTTAACATCAAGGACATAACCTCAACTATTTGAATAATTCACTATGTCAGGCCATCTCTCTGAGGATGGAAAGCTTGTTCCTAGTCCTTTCTGAAAGAGCTTCTAAAAATTCATTTTAAACTGAGCACCACAGTCCGAAATGATGGACAACAGAGTCCCATGTAATTAGACAATTTTCTAAATGTATAACTTGGCATAATCTTCTACTGAATCTGTAGTTTTTTTACTGCAAGAAGTGTGTTGACTTGGTAAGTCGATTTACAATCATTCAATCAAATCATGCTTTTAATATGGGCAAGCTAATCCTGTTATAATTCTATATTTACCCTCTCCACTCAAAGTATGTGTATTCTGTGGTAAAATACTAGGCTTTGTACTGCTCGACTTTCACTTGTTGATAATTTGGACCCTTGGCCACAAAGTCTGCAACGTTCTTTTTCATGACCATGATACATCTTTGTGGTACCTTAGTAAATAGAATACCTAAAATTCTGGGCATCAGACATAATTCGCTCTCTGAACCCATCCATGTTTGGAATACACAGTCCATATTCGTAACTCAAAGTACCATCATCTCCCCCTTATTCAAAAGCTATCATTTTATGCTTATGAGTCTCTTCTTTTTACTACAACAAGTAGGATTATCAAATCGTTTCTTCTACACTTCAGCTACTAAGGAAGAGCAAGTTCTGTTCTAGACAATAATTCCATCATCTTCGGAGTCAGAAGTCGAACTCCTATCTTGGCTGGTGAACTTCTTTTACCATAGTTCTCTTATCTACCTGAATCATGAGTTATACTTCCCACACTTTATTATCTTCTTAAGCACTTCCTAAAAATACTTATAGTATCATTGTGAACTAAGTCTTTGACATGTACGCCGAAGACTAGAGTCTCATGCAATGGCACTACCCTCGTGACACATAAATAGGCATGATTTTATAGCTTTTCTGTGATCACTTTATTACCAATAACTAAGATCAGTGATCATTCTACTCACTTTGTATTTCTTATACATGCTAGGCATAACCCATGTGGTAATTATACAATTTTCCTTTATTACCGAACTAATTTTATTTTTCATATCCCATGCTAACTATTTGAGTTTCGAATCTCCATCTGGACTTACTGATGGTTTTTGCATCACCCCTTAGAACAATGGTCTTATACTTGTGGATCCTTCTCTTTTTGTTGGAATCCAAATAACTTTCCTTATTTTATGCAATTCTTTGCACTCTACGTCAATGACGACTCATCTTCCAACTTACTTCTGAGAAATCTTTCTTAATAGGAAAAACTAAATTATTCACTTAACGAAAAGCTGAAATATTCATAACTATCATACACAATCTTAATAATTTAACTCTTCTCACGCTGTAAATCCTAGGGAAACCACATTACGATAATTCCTAAAGGCTATTCTTCTATAGTTTGTGCTCTTACTGCTAGCTGATTTTTTCCTACTACCACTGTACTTCGTGTTTAACTTAAACTCTTTGGGTTCTAACATGCGTTCGATATTTTAAATTGTCATCCACTCACTATAGTTAACCTGACTAAGTGGATCAAATTGTACTCCTACTAGCTCTGCTGAAATTGTTAATTTGTCGTATCTACTCAAAACTTACTCACTACCCTTTTACTAACACCTGCTAGCATCATATTTTATTCTCCTTCTTTGTATAACTAAAGTAAAACAGAAGATTATTCCTAAAATCCCTCACCAACCGACCTTATTTTACGGTCGCATACTATCCTTTTTTCTTCTAAATTATGTGCATGGATCACACTTAGGGAAAGTTCATCTATCTTAAACAAAATTAGAATATCTAACCCCAAGCCTTTGATATAGAAAAAATCATATCATGTCATACTATAAGCATATGCGGTAATCACTTAGTGACATAACCTAAGGGGGAGCTGCCATATCTTTTATCTTACATCAATAGTTGCTTCTTATAGTAACTTACTAACGTGGTACTCCTAGTTCTGATTTGAATAAATATAAACAACTTAAAATTATTCCCTGAAATTCAATATCAGCTGCTCTTGGTTCTCATTTTGTACATCATGTCTTCTTAGTCATATACATGAGTTGTACGAGATCACATTTTTGTTAATAACAAACGTTTCTGACTCCTAGTATTTTGCCCTTAGTCTCTTTTCTATCCAAGACTATAGTGACCAATGTTAGGGTCTGACATCTGAACTATCAGCATACCACATGTTGGTCCATTTGCAAGAATTAAAAGAAATTGTTCTCTAAGGTAAAACACATACGAATACACTACCATGGACAAACTTATCCTTCAAAGTACACCATCATCTAATAAATCACTTCCTGCGCCATCCGGTGAGTCTTGGTCTTAATCCAGACCTAAAGTATGTGAAGATTTCGCTATAATCATTGTTACTTACATATTCTTTAAGCACTCGTAGGCATTATTATATAATCAACAGTCACCAGAATTTTAATACACTGAAAATTGGAGATCTGGTAACTGAATAACTAATAACTGGTTCTTGAATAACCATAAACTTGCTCACTGAAAGATTGCATAACTGGTAATTGAGGTAAGCTGATAACCATATAACATGATACCTGCTTTTGTACTTTCTGATAAGGTTATTCTCTAATCTACACTACTACCCATTGCATCCCACTTTTAACATCATCTCATGTCTCATTTGTTACCAACCTATACTCCATAATTATACCCCAACGAAAATCATCTTCTCTAAGAACTTGAGTATTTTCCTACACGTCGTTTAGGCATTCAATACATTTGGAATTCGATAGGAAGAGAAGGTTAACTATTGCTCTAGGATTCATTCCACGATCTAGAGTAAAAAGAGATGAGACAATCCTAGATGTCTTGGTAGTTAACCGTTTATATGAGTGGCCGTCACACACATATAAAGGAAACTCCACCGGACACGGCTTCATATACTCCCTAGGACACTTGAACCAATGCTCTGATACCAAGCTTTATCACGCCCTGAACCATGGTCTGGGCGTAACACGGCACTCGGTGCCTGACTGCTTATGACCGAGCGAACCAACTGTATGGCTGGATCAACATATGGTATAACTGTAAGCTAGAGGTAAACATATAACATGATAATCTACTAAAGAGTCTGACTGAAATATCATAGATGCGGAAAATACTGAAAGGTCTGCAAGTATAAATAATTAGCGACAAGGCTAACACATAAAAGCCTGCTAATATCTGACTAACTGGGTTATAGTCTATGAAGCCTCTAAAGAATAATGAAAATGCTAATTGTTTATCAGGACAAGGCCCCGATATACCTTATTAACGGAAATACTATAATGACTGAAAAAGGGAGGGATAATGCCTCGAAAGACTAGGGCTCACCAATAGTTGATCCAAGATGTCCTAGCAAGCAAAATTGTCAACCTATAAATTGTTACCTGCATCACGAGATGTAGGCCCCGGGAAAAAAGGGATGTTAGTACATTTAAATTGCACTGGTATGTAAAATAACTAAAGGAAAGAACTGTAAATACGGTAACTGAAACTGATAATTGATAACTGATAACTGAACTAAACATGTGAACTAAGAATATGAATACTCCCTCTTCTGAATGATGAACAACTTATTTACTGATAACTGATAACTGAACTAAACATAGGAACTAATGATATGAATAGTCCCTCTTTTGAATGATGAACAACATGTTCATCTGAATAATAAACTGCGGCCTCAGGGCCAATATATATATGTGCATAAATGCAACCTCGGCCCAAGTATATGTATACATAACTGCGGCCTCAAGCCCAAAGATGCATAAGCATAAACTGCGGCCTCAGTCCCAAACATGCATAAAGCATTAAATGCGGCCTCAGGCCCAAATATCGGTGTTAAACATTAAGGGATTTAAAATCAGAAGCTGAGAATCATACTGCAATACATGATAGTGAAATACTGAATCACAGTGAGTTACATGATACTGAAATACTAGATCACACTGAGTTACATAATACTGGAATAATGAATAGGACTAGACTGAGACATGTATTCTTGAACTTATTATGAACACTAAACTTCAACTGTTCATGGAATATTGAGTGTTCCCGTGCATATTTAGGCCTGACCGCGCACCTGACCGTGCAAAGTGGCAGTAACACTGCCACAGAAGGAGCGTGACCGTGCTCGGGGCTCGCATATTGCACACTGTTATGTAAATACGCATAACCTTTTTCACAAAGATCCGTTTGGACTCCACAATATATAATTGGAAAGCTATTTCAAAGGCCTACAACTTTTGTGTTTTGACTTTTCCCAAATACCTTACATGTGTTTCACTAAACCTCATGCAAGACTGATCTTTCATAAACTTCGTAGATTTTATCGAATCTTGTACACTTTACTCTTCATATTGATTCTAAATAACTATTTACACCCATAATCGTACCAATGGAACTTCACATGTCCAAAATATAACTTTACTACTCATTTAATGCATTTACACATAAGCCGAATTTACCGGGTGTTACACGTGTACTCATACTATTTATTGTAGCATTTCTTGTAACTGAGTTGTTGAAATGTTGTTGATTGATTTATATTATTATATGGTGGTATCGAGTTTCACGCCTTGGTAGTTTGGGTCGTGAAAATGCCACAACAGAAGAAATAATGGTTATATATATTGAGGAGGAATAAGGGTGTATTGCTATTATACGGTGGGATCGGGTTGCACGCCGCAACAGGAGTAATAAGGGTGATATATATTAGGAAGTAATAATGGTGAATTGCTATTATACGGTGGAATTGGGTTGCATGCCGCAATAGGAGATATACGGGTGGATTGATATGGTGTAATAAGGGCGAATTATCATATTGTTATTGATATGTGGTGGGATTGGGTTGCGCGCCGCAATATATATATATATATATATATATATATATATATATATATATATATATATATATTATTTACTGCTATTGTTATTGTTATGGTGGAATAAGGAAGGATTTTGTGTTTCTGGTGGTATCGGAATGCGCGTCGTATGAGTTTATGTGTTTTATATATTTTTCTCTGACTGTGTAAGTTATTTGGTAGTTTTACATTTCACTTAAGGATTGGTTATAGCTGGATACTGATAAGACACTTGAGTTTGTGTTTATTTCTGCAAATTACCAATTTTCAAAATGAATTTACTATGTTGAGTCATTACCTCCTGCCCTGCTGAGTCGTTAGTAAGATAGTATTTTAAAATTTAAAGAACTAATATCATGTTACCTTGTGTGACTTTAAGTTAGAACCCGCTTTTTATTTCGATACGTACCATTTTCTACTAGTTTTCATATCTTACTTCAACTGCTTTCTCAACTCAATCCTCTCAACCTGTCTAGGTTTTATTTTAACCTAATAAACTCTACATAATAGCTTATTCGATGTCGTATTTTGTTTGGAAATATTATTTTCTTCACTCAAATAATTTCTAAAATAAACTCATCTTTCTCACTGATTTGTTTACTTGTTCTAGAAACTGAGTTATTACTTTACGATATATGAATGGAATCTCTTGAATACCTTAATTAGCATGTGACACGAATATGATGTACTGAGTAGCACGTGGAATATGTTGTGCAAAGTGAAACAGAAATGTGTGGGCACCAGATTCCACATGTGTTAAAGGTTTGCAAGTTATGATATTGTTAGGAGTTACGAAGATTGGGATTGTTGAAATGGTATATTAGAAACAGTTCGATTGGTTGAATTAATGTTGCTTCCTTTACTTGAACTTATTTATGCTTTATCTAGTTTGTATGGGATTTTAACTTAGTGGAAGGTACATGTTATCATTCAAGGCATTGAAGGAAGCGAATTTGACTGTCACGAGGATGGATGTGTTCTTAGTAGATGACTAGGAGTACCATGTGATTGGTGTTATACAAATTGTGAAGGTCAGTTTTGCGGATCATCAGATGTTGTTTTCCATGGCTTCCCGCCAAGTAGGGGAGTCCACTAGCGGCATGCAGATTGCAGGGTCAGGTGTTATATCAGTTTGGCCTGAGATATGTATACATGGTATTGGAAGGTTCCCCAAAATTTAAATATGATTAAGATTTGAGATCTTTCATGGTGTAGGGGATAACGGTATTTCTGCGTCCTTAATGGATCTACATTTCAGTATTAAGAGGACTCGGAGGAACAACTTCAGATTTGAAGAAGGTCTATTCAGTGTGGGCATCTTTATTGCGGCATTATGGGTGCTTCAGAGGAAATGTGGTGGTTTTGTGAGCTTCTAGGCTATGTGGTTTGTGCTAGGATATAACGATCGACCAGTCGTTCCGAGAGTTATAGCCTCATTTCCCCACAATTTTGCTTCTTTATGTGTTATTCGGCTTTATTTTGTTGCATCGGGTTGGTTGGTTCAGGTCTGGAGTGGTTTTGGAGTGGAATGAGACACATAGTCTCTATTTTAGAAGGTTAAGTTGGAAAAGTCAATCGGATGTTGACTTGTGGGAAACGATCTTGGATTGGGAGTTTTAATGGTTCGGATATCTCTGTTAGGTGAATTTGGACTTAGGAGCTTGTTCGAAATGTAATTTGGAGGATCCGTGGTAGAATTAGGCTTGAATTAGCAACATTGAAAATTTAGCTATTTTCGATTACAATGGAGAATTAGGTATCGGGGTCGGAATGGAATTCTGGAAGTTGGAATAGGTTTGTAGTGTCATTTGTGACGTGTGTGCAAAATTCTATGTCATTCGGAGGTGATTTGATAGGTTTCGGCGTAATTTGTGAAATTTGAATGTTTAGAAGTTCTTAGGCTTGAATTTGAGGTAATTTGGTGTTTTGATGTTGTTTGAGTGATTTGAAGGTGTGACTAAGTTTGTATGATGTTGTGGGACTTGATGGTATGCTTGGTTGAGGTCCCGAGGGCCTTGGGTAAGTTTCGGGAGGTTAACACATTGCTTTTGGACTTTGCATTAAGACTTATAACTGTTGGTGCAACTTTTTGGTTTCCTTATACTTGATCGTGTGGGTAGGTCCGCGATCGCGTAGGCTTATTTGGAGCAGAGGCAAGTTTGTGCTATGCGATTGCAGAGTTTGGAATGCGATTATGTGTGTGTGTGAAGATGCGCTTCGCGAACGCATGGCCAATACCGCATTCGCATAGAAGTAATCGAGCTGTAAGGAGGTGAGGTGAATTGTTCTATATGATGCGTGAGTGAGGATGTTTTCACGTAGGTGGGGGAAGAAGGGATTCATGATCGCGTGGATAGTTCCGCCATCACATAGGATTAATGCGTGGGCAGTCCATTTTGTGCTTCATGATCGCGAGGAAAATTCCGTGATCGCGATGAAGGTATACATGGGCAGATTTAAAAGATTCAAAATGAGGGTTTCAATTTTATATCATAAAATTGAAGCGGGAGCTTGGTAGAAGGTGATTTTTTGAGATATTATTGCATAGGTTTTTGGCGAAAGTGATTTCTGTCTAATTTTGGTCAAATTCCATGATTATGCATTTAATTTGTGATTTGGGGTGGAAAATTGGGGAAAATGAGGAAGAATTCTTGAGTTGGATTTTGGGGGTTTTGAATGGGACTTTGGTATCGGATTGGAGAAAATTTGGTATGGTTAGACTCGTGAGTGGATGGGATTTCAAGTTTTGTAATTTTTGTTGAATTTTGAGATGTGGGTTCGGGGGCTGGGTTTGAACGAATTAGGTCTTTTTGGTCTAATTTGATAATTTTTATATGGAATTCATTCCTTTAGTGTATATTGATGATAATATACTGATTTTGGATAGATTTGGATCATTTGGAGGTTGAGTCGAGCGGCAAGGGTGTCACGGAGTAGGAATTTGGCTTGATTAAAGTAAGTAACACTTCCAAACTTGGTTTTGAGGGTTCGAAAGCCTGAGCTATGTGTTATGTGATTAGTATTTAGGTGACGTGCATGCCAAATGGCGGGCATGCACCGTCAGAATTGTGGTCTGGCTCATTCCGTGGCAACGCTTAGTGATTCTTTCTTAGTAATATCCGTGTTTTTATCATTTGATTAAGTATATATGTTGTAACTCATGCAAGATATCTTGTTAGGGATTCACATCGATAATGTTGACACCCGAGTGGTCGTTTCATGTTGTCATCTCATTTGTGTCATTGATATTCTGTACTTAGTCTTGTTTATGCATATCATATCATGTATCTGCCTCAGTTGTTATTAACTGGCACATCATATCATTGCTACGGGCTAGTTTCATGGCATTGTGAGCCCGTGTGTGTTAGACGGGAGAGTGATGACTCGGTGAGGCCGAGAGACTGATTATGTGTGACAGTTATGTGATCGGATTGCACGCCACAGCTGTTATGTTGATGATTGCAATAGCGCTTGGGCTGTAGGAGCCCCTTCGGAGTCTGTCACACACCCCCAATGAGCGCATATGATATTATTAAGGGATGGATTTGTCCGAAGTATTGATACCTGGAGATAGATTTCTCTGTAAGGTTGGATTACCTCTTTTCCTCGGTATCAAGTGACTATATAGTCAGTATTGGGTATGTTCCGGGATGGATTTCCCTAGGCCGGATGGCCATATGGGTTACCGAGTGGTTGAGCACATGAGAGTGGGAGTACATGGTACATTTTCATGCATTTTATGCATTGGCACTTAGAGATATGCGGAGCTTATTACTTTACACCGTTCATAGTTGAATTTACATTACTTCCCGAGAGGAATGCCTGAATGGAAAGCATGTCTAGTTTACTACACAATTGGTTTTCATTATCTTTTGAGGTTTAGCCCGTCACTACCTATCAGTCCATAGTTTGGGCTCATTACTTACTGATTTGGTGTACTCACATTACCCCCTACACGTTGTGTGCAGATTCAGGTATCTCAGGCCACGGGCAGCTGTTGACTATTCTAGTTACTACCTGGCGATCCCAGTCCCGCCTTTCTCCTTCTTTATCTTCCTTTTAGTGTATTTTGGTTATTCTCAGACTATGATGTCTTGTTATATTTTAGAACAGTTGTAATATTAGCTCATGACTTAGTGACACCCAATGCCGGGCCTTTATTTTCCGCATTATAGTTTTGAGTTTATCTTTTTTATTCAAATTTCAGTTTGAAAGGGGTTTTACCAAATTTTTAATGAAAAGTCAAATTGTTTAAGAGTGTGTCGGCTTGCCTAATTCGAAGATAGGCGCCATCACGACCAGGTTGGTTTTGGGTCATAACATAGGATTATTTGTATTTGGGCCTTGATGGGGATCATTTCATATCGACAAGAAGAAGTATTACTCTAGAGGAAAGACACGGATTTTCTGAAAAAACAAATCATCTCGATGATGTTGGGTTAGCATAGCAACGAAAATAATTGTTCCTCTTGAAATGGGAATTCTCTACCGGTATTTGTGCCAGTGCTCTTGGGTTGGGACAATTTGTGTTACTCAGTTGAGTTTGGGAGATGCAATCTCGATGGCTTAGCTGTATGCAGGCGGATCTTAGATAGTTCCCGATGATGTTGGCCACGAATTGAGTCGACTGTCTGCTACGGACACGAGGGATTTTTTGTACCTTATGGCTTTCTCCTTGATGGATATTAGAAGTTAATAGAATGCTGGCACTATTGGACATCATATGCGAAGAGCGTATATTTTAGGAAGGCACCTTGTGTTATAGGTTGTAGATGCTTGGCTAGTGGTATGGTGATTACAGGGTTTTGAGGCTTCTAAGGTTCAGATTTCATAACGCGGCTGGGAAATTTACATGGGTGCTTTAGTAAGAGGGTGGGATGTGAGTGATGTATCAGCCATTTGAGTAGCGTAGTTGAGATTGGGTATGTGAGCTATGGTATTCCAAAGGTTTTTGGGCTGGATGTTCTCATATGCGGACTATTCCTTGTTTGCAGATTGTGAAGAAATGTTGAGAATGGGATGACTAATGTCATCAATTGTTGGTAAGTTTCTATGGACTTTTGGAATGATATTTACCTATTTGGGAATGATCACGATTTGGTTTGGGGTCTATTTGAAAGCCCAACGAGAATGTGTACTTTATATCATATCAAGTTTGGATATTCTTGTGAGACTGTTATCACGGTTATGTTACCAGGCAGGACAGATATTATTTGTTCCCCTTGCCGATGTTATGTACCTCTCTTATGCGAAAATGGGATTTGAGGTTCTATTATTATTCTCGCCGCATGTTTTAATTCTTTCCAGGCCTTGTGGAGATATGGGCAAGATAGTCCTCGTGATGTTGATTTGCTCACTACACCTTAGTTGTGCTTGCTTTCTTCCATGTTTTATTATTTCTATTCATTTTTTCCCTTAGTTATACTTGTGCACTATGTTGTGCTTGACATTAGTATTCATGTGATCAGTGAAACCGAGCACTTCAGCTTGATGAGTATTTGGGAGCGGGCTGTACGCAGCAATGGATGTTATGTGGGATACCCTTTCCTTATGTTTATATTGTATTTTATTTTCCCTATCTAGGTAGGTTGATGAAAATTTACTTTGTCGTTATATCTATTGCACTTGTTAGATAATCCTCGTACCTTGCTTTCCTTCTATTTTGCTTCATGTCTGGGTTATTGCTTGTTGGGTGTATGAATGTTAGGTGAGAATCTATGTGGTCCTGTGAAGAGGTATTAGTTGGGCTAGTGGTATTGGCTGAAACGAGGTTCTTAGACCTTACTTTGCACTATAATACTGGGGTGAGGAGTGGTTTGAAGGATGATGATATCTCCGCTCATATTTGGGTAATAGCTCTTGAGGGGCGGGAGAGATTCTTGGCTTATTGACTTCATAGGTGGTTGTGAGTTTCTGCATGTTTCTTGTGTCCTAGTCAACATTGTGGAAGTCTGGAACACGGTTTTATTCAATGTGAAACATAATGCCGACATCCAGAGTGTTATTGGGCATCTATGATGATCAGAAGACATTACTACAGGTGAGTTATGTGGAATAACATGTGATTGTGCTCTGGGTTGAACTGGAAGCTCTGTTCAGCATGATCAGGTTGGTACAGTGTGATGATGCGAGATTCGGTTCCTATGATGAATTTGAGATGTTGAGATTTGGGTTCTGTCGTAAGGTTTTGGACGAAGGATGAAGTGATATCTTTAGTTAAATTGCGTTGTTAGTCCTATATAAGTTTTGGTGATGGAGAATCACCCTCATGTGTATCTATGGTGAGCTCATGCAGTGATTTGATGGCTTTGGGATGACTCTAGACACGTTCAATGATGAACGCATGTTTAATTAGGGGAGGATGTAACGACCAGACTGGTCGTTTTGAGCAATTACGTCTACTTTGGCAGTTTGAGGACGAGTAGCTTCACACAGTGTATTATGACTTGCATGCATCATTGGTTCGGGTCTTTTATAGGTTTGGAAAGGATTTTCAGGAGTGACTCTCATTGAGAAGGTCGAAGTTAAACGAATTGACCCAAGGTTTGACTTTTGAGTATTTGACCTCGAATCGAAGTTTCGACGGTTCTTGTAGGTCCGGGTGGTGATTTTGAACTTGGGTGTATGTCCAGAATTTAATTTGGATGTTTCTAAAAGGTTTCGACATCATTCGACGGAAGTTGGCAATTTAAAAGTTTAGAATCTTTCTAAGTTTGACCATGGTTGGACTTGAAGGCTATCGAGCCCGGATTGAGGTTTTGGAATTTGGAATAGGTTCGTTTTGTCAATTGGAACTTGCTTCAAAAATTAGTATCATTTGGAGTTGATTTGATATGGTTCGGATGCTCGATTACGAATCTAGAGTTCTTGAAGTTCAAAGTGATTTTTCATGTATTTCGGCGTCTGATTCATGATTTTCGAGGTTATATCATTGTTCCAATCACACGAGCATGCTTGCGTTATTCTTTCAAACTTTTTATGTGTTTAGAGAGGGTCCCAGGGGCCTCGGGTGTGTTCCGGATGGTCTACAAGCCATTTCCTCCTATTTTTGAACTGTTGTTTCTTCCATCTGATGTTCTGCTTTGCGATATAAGAGCCTTTTGCGTTCGGAAAGCATTACTGCTGACTACCTCATTTTTCTCTTTCGGGTTCGCATTCATGTTTCCGCGTTCGCGAAGTTTTGCATTTTTCCTTCATCGCGTTCACGTCCTACCTTCCGCGTTCGCATAGTAGAGGACCAGGCCCTAAACACCCACAATCATTACTCTTCGTGTTCGCGTGTTCGCGTGTTCCCTTCGCGATCGCGTTGATTCTCGTTCTCTCTTCTTTGTGGTTGCGTTGCTTCATTCGCGTTCGCGAAGAGTTTTCTTGGAAACCTTGTTTTTCTTCTTCGCAAATGCGTCCTTTCCTCTGCATTCGCAATGCTTTTAGAGCTGGGCAGAATATAAGAACTTCATTTCGAGGGTTAACTACTTTTATCATTATGGGAGTTGTAGACCTCGACTTTGGGAGGTTGTTCGTGAGTTTTTCAAGCAAATCACTGGGGTAAGTGTTCTCTACCCGAATCTTATCATATTTCATGAATCCATTGCTATATTCATCATCTAATTAGTGAACTAAGTTGGGAATTTGGGGTAAATTTATGAAATCTTTCAAAATGTAAAAATCATGATTTGAATGGCGAATTGTTATCGAAATTTGATAATTTTGGTATTTCTAAACTCGTATCGGAATGGGTGTTCGGGTTTTATAAATGTTGTCGTGTTCCAAGGTGCGTGCCTGAAGAGTTGACTTTTGTTGACTTTTTACAAATTGTATAAGTATCGTAGCTTTGTTAATCGAAATTATTGTCTCTTGCATTGTTTGATGTAATTAAGCCGCTTTTGGCTAGATTGAGCAGAGCGTTGGTGAATTGGTAAAGGAA
>MU771387.1:242348-259769 GCA_026770625.1 Nicotiana glauca | reverse complement strand
GGGGGGGGGGGGGGGGGGGGAGGTGGGTGCTAACCACCCCTTAGGAATTGAGTCAATTGTGTTATCCTGATATGTACAAGCTGTGTACGCAAGGTGACGAGTGAGTACACAGTTTATATGTGGTATTGACCGGTTAGATTGCCTAGTCACTTTCTATGCTTTTTAGTAGATTGTCATAATATGTGGTATCTCTTTGTTAGACTACTCTTACATGCTCTATATGATGTTGTTAGTCCTTAATTGCCTCTTATTAGTTATTTGGCCTCTATATGCCTAGGTTGTTTCATTTCCTTCATCATTATCTTATTACCACTTAACTGTTGAGTTGTTCTATGATTAAGTGCTCATCTGTTACGAGTCCAAGTTGTTGTGAATACCTGTGTAGTTATCACGTGCCTTACATGTCTTGTTTCCTTGTAAAGGTTGTTGTATTCCTTTGATTGTTACGTGGTTCAGTTGTTTCCGTGTACACATACATTTCGTTGTAGAATTTCTTGTAATTGAGTTGTTGAATTGTTGTTGATTTATTTATATTATTATATGGCGGGATCGGGTTGCACACCACAACAAGAGGAATAAGGATGATATATATTGAGGAGGAATAAGTGTGAATTGCTATTATACAGTGGGATCGGGTTGCACGCCACAACAGGAGGAATAAATGTGATATATATTGAGGTGGAATAAGGATGAATTGCTAATATACTGTGGGATCGGGTTACACACCGCAACAAGAATAAAGGTGGATTGATATGGTGTAATATGGGCGAATATCATATTAATATTGATATATGGTGGGGTCGGGTTGCGCGCCACAATATATATATATATATATATATATATATATATATATATATATATATATATATATATATTATTTACTATTATTGTTGTTGTTACGAAGGAATACTGGTGTCATGACCCTAAATTCGACCCGGTCGTGATGGAGCCTATCGTGAAACTAGGCCAGCCGACACAACTCCCGAATTAACCATTAATCAATAAAAGTAATTTTTAAGCCTTTAATTAATCAAATATCTCATAATGTAAGTCTAAATTAACAGTGCGGAATAAATACACAAGCCCGACATCAGGTGTCACAAGTCATGAGCATCTACTAAGGTCTGAATACAACAAAGAGTCTAAAAATATACTAAAAACAATCTAAGGAAGACAAGAGGGAGAAGAGCAAGGCTGCGAACGTCGGGCAGCTACCTTGCTAACTCCAATGACTCTGCCACTAAGCAATCCACACCCGCTGCCGGGACCAAAAATATCTGAATCTGCACACAAGGTGCAAGGAGTAATGTGAGTATGCCATCTCAGTAAGTAACAAAAGTAAATGAGATCTGAGCAGTAAGAAAACACGTAAACCACGTTATAACGCTACAACAAATGCAGTACATTTTTCAAGACAATACACAAATCATTTACATCGTAAATAAAGCTCAATTTCAGTAAAACCTTTTAAAACAACTTTCAATAGTTTCAAACGAGTGATAAAACAATGAGTAAAAATGATAGAAACGTAAACAGCCCCTCGGGAAAAACATGTACCATAAACCGCCTCTTGAGCATAATATCAACATAACCACCCCGTAATCAGCCCCTCGGGCATAACATGAATCAAGAACCGCCTCTCGGGCAAAATAGGGATCAAGAATAGCGCCTTGGGCAACAACATAAAACAACAACAGCCCCTCGGGCTACATCATATCACTCACACTGGGTACCCGCGCTCATTGGGGGTGTACAGACTCTTGGAGGGGCTCCTTACAGCCCAAGTGCAATAACAAGCCATCTCGTGGCATAATCAAACAATCTCTCGGCCTCATTACAAGCCAACTCGTGGCGTAACAAATAAGGCCCTCGACCTTATAATCATCAATCAGTACAACACTATTGCGACGCGCATCCCGATCCCATAGTATCCTCACAACACATGCCATCGACCTCACTCAGCTCAAGCCACTCGAGCAACAGTTAAACATGATAATCAGCCCAAAATATTATTTAAATATCAAAAACGGAGTAAATATGACTGAGTTATGGAAATAGTAGAATACAACATGACTTAGTATAAATATGAAGACAAAACAGTGAGGAACAGTGGTAAAAATCCCTTAAAAGTCCAAAATAGTTGGCATGAGGCCCAAATATGTCATTCATCCCAAAATGTGATAATACTTTCCAAAACACAATGATATCAAACAAGTTATAATCAAATACGCGACTTAACAGTCATACGGGATGGACTAAGTTACAATCCTCAGCGGTGCACGACCCTACGCTCATCATCTAACATGTGTGTCACCTCAAAGTAGCATAACAATGTGAATTACGGGGTTTCATGCCCTCTGGACAACATTTACAATCATTACTTACCTTAATCCAGATGAAATTCTACTCCGCAATGCCCTCGCCGCTCGACTCGGCCTCCAAATGCTCCGAATGTAATAAAAATCACTATATTGTCATCAATATACGCTAAAGCAATGGATTCCCTATGAAAATTATCAAATTAGACAAAAAATCTCGAATTTGGCTCAAACCCGGCCCCTAGACCCACGCTTCTGAATCCGACGAAATTTACAAAATCCGACAACCCATTCAATCACGAGTCCAACCATGGCAAAATTACTAGGTCCAAATCCCTAGGTCCAGATCCCCAATTTACACCTCAAAAATATGTAATCTAGTCCGATTATTCGATGATAATTCAATATTATGGAGTAGAAATGATTACAAGTGACTTACCTCAAAATTTCCCATGATTTCTTGCTCAAAATTCGCCCCAAGCCGTGATCTTTCACCAAAAAAGGTCAAAATGAGCTAAAAACAGAACAACGGTCCCGATTCTGGTTGCAAAAAGCTAATTCCTGTCGCTAAAAGTGGTCCAATCTTGTCACTAAAGGTGCACACCAGGTCTGATGCACCAGCAACCTTTAATTTCACTAAAAAGGCTCTAACTCGATCATACAAACTCGGAATTCAATGATTCTTGTTCCTATGAGTCATAAATAATACTACGAACACAGTCCTTTAACTGAAACTCAATTCGGAGCTCATTTGCTCAGTGCGATACCCATTTCACTCGTTAAATAATTAACTCATGATTTGCGTTAAAAACCCAATCACGACTTGATGAAATTAGACCAAACTTTTCAGATCACTCCTATAATTCATTATCAAAATTACGGAAGTCTTGAAATCAAATTTCGATCTATAGAACTAAAAATGGACCTTTTGATCATTACATGCTTATGCTCAAAACACAAAAATCTTCCAAAAACTCTTCCAAAACTTATCTGAGCCTCATTGGACCCCGACCAAACGTGCCAACACACCTGACAACATCATTCAAACTTGTTCCAAACTTCGAAATGCTCAAAACAACATCAAAACATCGAATCACCCTCGGATTCAAGCCTAATAATTACAAAACTTCCGAATTTCGAATTCGATCAAAAAGTCTATCCAACCTCGTTCGAATTACCTAAAATTTTGCACACACGTCACAAATGACATAATGGACATACTTCAATTTCCAGAATTTCATTCCGACCCCGATATCAAAATTTTCACTGCCGACAGAAAAATGCCAAATTTCCAATTTTGCCAATTCGAGCCCTAATCTATCACGGACCTCCAAAATAGATTTCGGATGTGCTCACAAGTCAAAATCACCTAATAAAGCTAACCAAATCATAGAAATCCAAATCCGAGATTGAATACAAAAAAGTCAAAACTTGGTCAAACCTTTCAAACTTAAAGCTTCAAACTGAGAATTGTTCTTCCAAATCTATTCCGATTATCCTGAAACCAAAACCGAAAATTTACATAGTCACAACACATTAGACAGATCTAGTCATGCCCGAAAAATGGCGAGAAAAGTGCAAAATCTCAAAAGGATTGGTCGGGTCGTTACATCCTCCCCCACTTAAACATACGTTCGTCCTCGAACGTGCCTAGAGTTATTTTGAAAACCATCAAATCGTTGTGTAACCTTACCATGCACATACCCGGGGGTGATCCCACATCCCCTATCTCATATATGTCCGATAACACAATTTAACTGAAATTTCACCATCCAACCTAGCCCATAAACCTTAGAACCACATTTCCACTTCTGGAATCATCTACAAGATCAGAATCTCACATCTATACTCTGAATAAACCCCAAAAAGTTGTAACAAACTATACCTGCAACATAAAATGCAATTATATGATATACCAAATAGCTCAAACTCTCATAGTGATAACTTCTGATCATAGCAGTTGCTTAGAACAACTGAATATCGATAATAAACCTCATATAAAATAAGGCATCATTCCAGCACTTCCATATACTGCCAATGATAAATGAAACACATATATAGTCATAACCATTCCTCAAATCAACCATTCGTGAAGCCACTTCTCATTTGGCAAGGACCATAGCAAATTTCTAAGCCGAACCTAGATATTATCCTTCCAACACGCTGAAACTGAATCCGTTTGTTTTCATTATAGATTCCAACGATCTCATCTAATCCAACACAACTACTCTAGTGACATGACACATCGATACGATCTAAAGCCACAACTCGTGCAATCCGCACACTAATAAGCCACAATCCGAACATACTCAAATCATGAAAATGACTCAAATGAGAGAGCTCTACCGCATGCTCACCAGTACTACCACACATAATGCTGAGAACCCGTCACACATCATAGAAATAGAACAAACGAATCTAACCTGAAGGATTATATCTCTACATAATTTTGCTGCAATGGGCGACCCAATCCGAACACTGGTCCACATGAAATACCTCAAGTCACTATGCTCAAACTCAAAAGCCACACGCAATTTGATGTCTAGAACCAAAACAAATCATCATAACCACGGCGAAGCAATTGACATAAAATTACACAAACCCAAAATGACACAACCCGATACGCCATCTGCCAAACAATACCCAATACTCTTCCTGCTTGAATTCCACTGAGAGACCCCAATAAAACTGCACCACATGTGCATATAACCAACAAACCCTAATGACTCTTCACACGGAAAGGTAACTCATAGCTCTCTCCAGATCACTAATAATCTCAATAACAACTGAATCAACATAATAAGCTCAATAACAATTGAATCAACACATCCCTCAACAATACAACTCGGAGTCAACCAATCTGACTCGATATAGAACACACATCCATATTGGCCTACCAATGAACCTGTCATGACCCAATTTTGGATCATGACCGGCACCTAGGAGCAAGTGACCCCAAGTAAGCCTCATCGGTATTTTACAGAAAATCGGACAGAGTTTTCCTTATTTTTGGACTATCCCAAAATTTTTCCTATCTCAGATCAACACCCAAACATCCTAATAGCAATTCAAATGAGAATGAGATTATCAATTAACCAAAATAAACATCTACCTTTAATAGTCCACCCACCAACAACTAGAAATCCTATTTTATCTCCAAACTTGATAAGAATGAGCGATACTCAACATAAATCTATAATAACGAAGAATAATCAAGACACTAAAAATTTGACTATGGAGCGACTCTAAGAGTTCAAACAAAAACCATAATAATAAAT
This sequence comes from Nicotiana glauca, assembly GCA_026770625.1. NCBI lineage: Eukaryota > Viridiplantae > Streptophyta > Magnoliopsida > Solanales > Solanaceae > Nicotiana > Nicotiana glauca. Next base: position 254,173 of record MU771387.1, on the reverse strand, counting down.
ATATCTCTGCCCACACGAAAAATGCGGGGCTCACCAAAAACTATCAACTTGTGCTTCTGACTAACGAAATACTCACCCTTCAACTGTTGTCTCTGGAAAAATAGCGGGGAGTGAGTCGCTAGCTCAGTGAGTAATAACACTTGACCACAACCATTTTTAATTGGGGACAAGTCAGAAAACATGCATGTATATTAATAATTAGGAACTATCATAGAAATAAAATGCCCTTTAAAAAAAAATATAATAATAATAATAATCAGTCTCATCATGTGTTTCCTGTAATAGAAATCAATTTAACAATTCAGTAATAGACTCAGTAAGCACTGTGTCATATCAAATCTTTATGATTGGGAGGTTTCTAAGGACGTATCATAAAATATGTATCACTGTATGGACCCCTTCGTAAAAGGAGTCAAATATAATTGTAGGTCCCTACTCAAGAGAAAATTGTAGCTGTATGCTAGTTCTACCTTTCCACTAGTGAGGGCTATAACTGTAATCGTTAATCTGTAAATACAAGGTGCACTAGGTCTAACGAACCAGCCGTTAGCTACGTGATCCTTCAAAGTCTCCTCCCATTTATACTGTTTCTTGTAAATAGTAAATAATCGTACAAAAGCATTTTCAAAATAATAAAGGAATCTTGTAATTTTATTTCGGTACGGTAATCATTTCTCAAGTAACAGTAAAACACGTCTAGTAAGAGTGAGAATAATTCAAATAACTGTAACATCTCAAGTAACGGTAAAAATGTTTAGAGTAACTAGTAAACATCTCAAGCAACATGTTCGGTACCATATCAAGTAAAAGACTTGTCCCACATGCAATTTCAAAGTATCGGTAACACATTTATTTATTTTCAATATCATATATAAATCATGTAGGTTATGTAAACATAAATTGTGGTAAGATTATTACTCACAGTACTCGTGTCGAAATTCCAAACTCGTCGCCTCGATCCATCTGTATGACTTTCTTCAATCAATCTCAATATTTCCTTTCATTCCAAACATATGCTCCAACAAAGTCAAACGATGGTCAAACAATTCATTCTTGGCACATGAAAATCTACATTCTTCGTCAATTAGGTAACTTGATAGGTTTTCTTTAAACTGAACCCTTGACCCTAGTAATAAAGCTATTTAGTTCCTCAACGTGGCGTTATAATGACCTGGAACAACATGGATTTGCTGCTGCGTTCTCTCCTTTCCGGATGCCAAACAAATTATTTGTTCCTTTCACGTAGCTTTACATTCGTGGCTGCGTAAATACCATAACCAAGCTTTTAAGATTTGTATCTACGTTCTTGTATGTAGCAACCAAGAAACTGTTTGGTTTCTAGTTAACCCTTATATTTCCCTTAACTTGTGGAAAAATTCCTTTCTAGTTTCGAACTAATTTTAATAGCCAAAGCATTTTGCTTTCTTCCAATAACTTATGTGGCAGAAGTTTGTAGTGATTAAAAGGATATCACTCCAACCCTAACGTTACTATATGGGTCACGGCCCACAAGATTCTTATTTTGTTTTTGTTTTTCTTTTTCTGTAGTATTTTTTTTTATGTTAAAAGACCAACATACCCTAGTTCAAATATGGGTCATTACATCCTACCCACCATATGAAATTTGATCCCCGAATTTACTCTAGTATGTACCCGTAGACCGAAATAAATGAGGATACTTCACTCGTATATCATCTTTCATTTCCCAAGTAGCTTCTTCAATCGTATGATTTCTCCATGAGGCTTCAACAAACACAATTTCTTTTGATTGTAACTTCCTCACATGTCTATCGACAATAGCCATCGGCTCCTCCTCGTAAGACAACTGCTCATCGAGTGGTATAGTAGGTGCTTCAAGCACTTGAGAGGAGTCTGATAATTATTATTTTAACACGGAGACATGAAACACTGCATGAATATAAGATAACTAAGGAGGAAGTTCCAAATGATATGCCACGACTCCCACTCTGTCAAGTATTTCATACTGACCTATAAACCTCGGGCTCAACTTACCTCTTTTTCCGAATTGTATCACGCCCTTCATAGGATATACATGTATGAACACTCTATCTCCAATTGTGAACATTAAGTCTCTTCTTCTCTTATCCGCATAAGATTTTTATCTGCATTAAACTATGAGCAATCACGGTCTGATAAGTTGGACCTTGTCAATAGCTTCTTGTAATAAGTCGGGTCCCAATAAGTTAGTTTCACCAGCTTCAAACCCTCCGATAGGAGAACGACATCTCCTACCATATAATGCTTCGTACAATGCTATCAGAATATTGGATTGGAAGCTATTGTTGTAAGCAAATTCAGCTAAAGGTAGATAAGCGTCCCAGGTACCTCCAAACTCAAGAATACAATCTCTCAACATATCCTCCAAGATCTGTAAAGCACATTCGGACTTTGCATTTGTGTGCGATAAAACTAGTACTAAGATCTACTCGTATACCCAACATTTCTTGAAAATGTTTTCAAATCGTGAAGTGAATGTGATCCTTTATTAGAGCTGATGGACAATAGAGCTCTATTGAGTCAGATAATTTTCTGTTCATGTATATCTATGCATATTTTACCTCACTATAAGGGGTTTTAACTAGTAAGAAATGTGCCTACTTGGTAAGTCAATTTACAACTTTCCCACATATAGACATCTAATGGTTTGAGTAATTTAGTCATATATGTGTTGTTCTATTGTATTTCTACTTCAGAATCTTGAGTTATTTTAATGGGCTTGTGAGTCACAAGTGTTTGCCTTAACATACTGACATGTCAAATGGTTAGAAACAAAGATAACGAATTTTTTTTTTCCTTTTTTCTTTTCCAACCAACCAATTTTTTTTATAGTCATGGTGCATCTTATAGACCTGAGATATACACTGTATCTAGAGTTACCCATATTTTTTTTCTACTCATAATTAATTACTTAGTCAGAGAATACCCTCACTATTAACAATCATATCCTTGTTTTTGCCACATAGAAACTAATCTCGATAATTAAATAGTCACTCATCCTCGTATTGGCTAGCCTTTATACATCTACATCGGGCTTGACCAATAGCCAATAATGTCTTTGAATTTTTTTTTACACTGAATCTAATACGTGTACGTTCTAGTCTACGCATATCTTTGTCCAGAAATATCTTTACAGGAGCTAAATGCGTCAAATCACCCATAGTTTTTTTTGCATAAGTTATAATATTTATCTTTCCCGAACAGTACAAAACAGCACAAATATATCTTCAGTAGTTCCCTCCATCAACATTGCTAAATATTTATCTCTATTGGTTTTATATGTACTTCAGGCTCTTGTGCTAGGTATAAATCTCATAGGTTTTTTCGTACAAATAGTGTCTCCAAATCATAAAAGGAAATACCACTATGACCATCTCCAAATCGTGAATGTTATAATACGACATGGGCTTCTTCAATTTCCTTTAAGCATAAGCTATCACACGACCATTCTGCTTTAGGAAACATCCTAATCTACCTTCGATGTATCACAGAACATCATGAATCCTCTAAAGCCTATTGGAATAAGGCTAATATTAGTATGATTGTCAAATATGCTTTCTCGTTATATATTTCTCCATCCACTAAAATTTAGCGATTTTTTATGTTAACTTGGTGAGTAGTAGTGCTATTCTAGAGAAATTCTACACAAATGCCTATATTATCTTGTCAAGCCAAAAGCAACATCTGTAGGGGAAATAGATCTCGGCCATTTATGAATTGTTTCTATCTTCTTAGAATCTGCCATATTTTCATTCTTAGATACCATGTGTCCTATGAATACCATCTAGTCCATCTAATTGAAGAACTTGAAAAAAAGTTGATTTTCCTGCAACATGTTTGACATATTTTTCAAGTAATTCTCGTGCTCTTCCTGGGTACGAGAATATAGCAAGTAAAAATTATGAATTTTTTTGCTCCAGAAGCAACTTTGAACACCATATTCATTATACACATCAATTCAATTTGAGCATTGGCCAATCTAAAGGACATCACAAATAACTCATAATGTTTGTACCGAGTACAGAAGCAATATCGAAATATCTTCCTTTCTTATTCTAAGCTGATGATAACCAGGCTAAAGGTCAATTTCTCCTTATAACTGATCAAACAAGTTATCTATACATGACATGGGATATTTGTTGTCTATTCTTATCCTATTTAATTATCTGTAGTTGGCCCACATTCTTAAAGACTTATCCCCTTTTTTTGACAAACAATATTGGTGTACCCTATGGTGCAACACTCGGGATGATAAAACTTGTATCCAGTAGGTCTCTCAATTATTCAATTAGCTCTCTCAACTCTATTGATATCATATGATACATTTTGCATGTCAGGCGTCAGTTCAATCTATTTCTCATGTTGGAGGTAGTCATAGTAAATCGTTAGGAATACATTAGATAATCTCTCATTATGATACTTCTTTTTTTCCCTCAAACTAAGTGTTTCTTCTCTTGTGCCCCTTACCGTATCTATGAGACCCAAACAACCTTTCTTCTGTAACCGTTAAGTCTTTAAAATATATGATTTGCTCATCTCTAAAACCTATAATCCTCTTTTTGGACAAAACTAGATTTTTAAAGTCCACCAACCTAATAGTATTTCCATAATAATAGAGGGTAGAGTGGTAAGAAGATAGTTAATCCATATCCATCTGTACGTTAGAGCCAACCATATCAAGTACAATTTGGTTAGCTAGGGTTTCCTTCTCTTAACTTGAATCTTAAAAGTTATAGATTTTTTACAAAAGTGGCAACACGAAAGGATCTCTTAATATCTCAAAACGTTCTTGATTTTTAAATCTTCGCCTCATATTAAAATCCATACTAAAAAATATTCTAATGTCGATCTTCTTATGTGAGTTCTTGCATGCCTATCATGTCCAACTTTTTAATCTTTCTAGTAAGTGCAACTGCTACAGAATAGGTTTAAGTCTTCATATATATAGTTACTACCTCGTTTAAACAATTAACCAACCTTTCAACAAGCTTCTAAACTTAAGATGTTGCTTGCGTATCCAGCCGAGAAAGTTTGGTACTATATGTAAGTATACCCAACGTATAAATCAATTTCTTAAATGATGTACCAGGAAAGTTCACGTCACAAACTGTCAAGAAGGAAGTGATTCATAAACACTTTAGTGAAATTTATTTCCAAATTAGTTGTGTTTCTCTTGTTGGCATCTCTAAGAGTACAGTAGCATTTCATGTATTCGCTATGTTCTCTAGTCTAAAAGTTGCATGTTCCATAGACCTCTTCATGAAACATGCTATAGCTTATAACGTGGTAAGTATTCTACTAAAACCTTTAAGAATCCTTTGAACTATCAGAAATAGTAAACTTAGTAGTTTCAACTTTAGGAACTTTATTAAGAATATTTTATTGTTCCCCATAATATTTTAGGTGTATAAGGACTTTAGAGCCCCTATTCTGTTGCTCATCTTGTCATGTTTATCTATTACATCCATAAAGATCTCTTTCTTTTTGTGATAGCACTCCTCTATCGTTGTAGTAGTGGACTAGTATAAATTTTCAAAATGAACCCTATTACGCATCTTACTAGAAAGCACCTCATACGACACAATGAACCTTTCACTGGTCTTGTATACTACGTATGTAGCATTTCTTCTCTTGGAGATAGCTGCATGTCCATTGGCAAAATTTGACGTCTTTGAAGTTTGAACCTCTATCCAAATTCTATTATAGGGTAATTGGTTCGAGCCATACACGAATAGGATAATAATGATAGATTTGACCATAATCGTCACAGACGTCTGGAGGAATAAGAAAGAAAGACAAGACACATCCTATCACTCCCTCGCAGAATCACGATTATGGGAATGGCCGGCTACATAACCATAATTTAGATTCTACTACCGACGTATACTCTATTAGTCACAAGAATAACCTAGGCTATGATACAAACTTTTTCACGACCCAATTTAGGATCATGATCGGCACCTAGGAGCAAGTGCCCCGAAGTAAGCCTCATCAGTATTTTATAGAAAATCAGATAGAGTTTCCCCTGTTTTTGGACTATCCCAAAATTTTCCCTATCTCAGATCAACACCCATACATCCTAATAGCAATTCAAATGAAAATGACCTTATCAATTAATCAAAAAAAATATCTACCTTTAATAGTCCACCCACCAACAACTACAAATACTACTTTATCTCCAAATTTGATAAGAATGAGCGATACTCAACATAAATCTATAATAACGAAGAATACTCAAGACACTAAAAATTTGACTATGGAGCGACTCTAAGAGTTCGAATAAAAGACCATAATAATAAATAAATCTCCACCCAAGTGAACAAATGCGGGGCTCACCAGAAACTATCAACTAGTGCGTCTGACTAACGAAATCCTCGCCCTTCAATTGTTGTCTCTGAAAAAAAAATAGCGGGGAGTGAGACGCTAGCTCAGTGAGTAATAACACTTAACCACAACCATTTTTAATTGGGTACAAGTCAGAAAATATGCCTGTATACTAATAAATAGAAACTATCATAGAAATAAAATGCCCTTTAAAAAAAATAGTAATAATAATTATCTCATCACGTGTTTCCTGTAATAGAAATCAATTTAACAATTCAGTAATAGACTCGGTAAGCACTGTGTCATATCAAATCTTTACGATTGGGAGGTTTCCAAGGAAGGATCATGTAATCTGTATCACGGTATGGACCCCTTCGTAAAAGGAGTCAAATATAACTGTAGGTCCCTACTCGAGGGAAAACTGTAACTGTATGCTAGTTCTACCCTCCCACTAGTGAGGGCTATAACTATAATCGGTAATCTATAAATACAAGGTGCAGCAGGTCTAACGAACCCGCCGTTAGCTACAGGATCCTTCAAAGTCTCCTCCCATTTATACTCTTTCTTGTAAACAGTAAATACTCGTACAAAAGCATTTTCAAGATAATAAAGGGCATATTGTTTCTTATCAAATCTTGTAATTTTATTTCGTTACGGTATTCATTTGTCAAGTAACAGTAAAACATATCTAGTAACAGTGAGAATAATTCAAATAACTATAACATCTCAAGTAACGATAAAACATATCTAGTAACGGTAAAAATATTTAGACTAAATAGTAAACATCTCAAGCCAAAATGTTCGGTAACATATCAAGTAAAAGACTTGTCTCACATGCAATTTCAAACCATCGGTAACACATTTATTTTCAAGATCATATATAAACCATGAAGGTTATGTAAATACAAATTGTGATAAGATTACTACTCACAGTACTCGTGTCGAAATTCCAAACTCGTCGCCTCGAGCCATCTGTACGGCTTTCTTCACTCAATCTCAATATTTCCTTTCATTCCAAACGTATGCTCCAACAAAGCCAAACGATGGTCAAACAATTCATTCTTGGCACATGAAAATCTATATTCTTCATCAATTAGGTAACTTGATAGGTTTTCTTGAAACTGAACCCTTGACCCTAGTAAAAGCTATTTAGTTCCTCAACGTGGCGTTATAATGACCTGGAACAACATGGATTTGCTGCTGCGTTCTCTCCTTTCCGGATGCCAAACAAATTATTTTTTCCTTTCACGTAGCTTTACATTCATGGCTGCGCAAATACCATAACCAAGCTTTTAAGATTTGTATCTACGTTCTTGTATGTAGCAACCAAGAAATTGTTTGGTTTCTAGCTAACCCTTATATTCCCCTTAACTTATGGAAAAATTCCTTTCTAGTTTCGAACTAATTTGAATAGCCAAAGCATTTTGCTTTCTTCTAATAACTTATGTGGCAGAAGTTTGTAGTGATTAAAAGGATATCACCCCAACCGTAACGTTACTATATGGGTCACGACCCACAAGATTCTTATTTTGTTTTTCTTTTTCTTTTTCTGTAGTGTTTTCTTTTTTATGTTAAAAAACCAATATACCTTAATTTAAATATGGGTCATTACAGAACCGCTTGTCAAGGAGTCCTTGAAGTTGCTCTATCAAGTCCTTTAACTCCACCGGTACCATACGATACGGTGCCCGGTACCAAATCAATATCAAAATCAACAACCCTATCCGATGACATGCCTGGCATCAGGAAACACATCCGAAAAATCCCTCACCATCGGAACTGAATCAATGGTAGGAGTCTGTGCACTGACATCCATCATGAAGGCCAAATAAGAAAGACAACCCTTCCCAACAATCCGCTGGTCTTCAAAATGAAATCACCCTACTGGAAACATAATCCGTCAAACCTCGCCACTCAATCCATGAAATTCTCAGCATAGCCAATGTCGGCGTCCTAGCACAACAACCTAGAATAACACGACATGGAGAAAACCAGTCCATACCCAATATCACACCTAATATCTAGCATACTAAGCAACAAGGATCTACTCGGGTCTCCGAACCTCCAATAGTTATCATATACGGCTGATATATGCTGTCCACAGCCACGACCTAACATGTTTATGCGAACTCCCAGTCTTCAAATCCATACAACACGCGAATCACCATATCTGATCCCAACTCCACCGTCCGAAAATACACCTCTAATACCCAATCATCCCACGAGAGGTACTCCTATTATTCTTCTGTGCCACCAAGCAAACTCAAATATTAGCAGTATCCAACAAGAGAGTGCCGCAATACTAATGAAGTATCCTCAACTCAAACACCTCGCCCTTTCAAAAATGTATACCCTCATCAGCCACATCAATATGTGATCTCATTTATCTAGTCATCTGAAACTTTCCATGCTGCCTAAGAATTTGTGACCTTCCTCTCAGAACTGAACCGTGACCTTACACATGCAAATCTCAGTCCTATACAACATACCACATATACCATACCATCCTAGGATAACCATGAGAACTTCATATCAATTCTGAGCCACAAGCAACTATGAACTCAACTAGCCGAGAATTTTCTATTTGATCCATCTAGAAAAAAATCACTATTCATCGCATGCTCCTCAAGCCAGTAGAAAATATACCTCTCTTACTGTAGTAGAAACCATCAAGAACTTTCCGAATCCCATTTGCACAAAACCAAACTGTTAGGACTGAATCATTCTAACTCAACCAAGCTACGCAGATCATCAAAACCCAAGAGCATTGCCACAAAAACACCTGTAGAAAATCATCACCTCGTAAGCACCCAAAGAACTAATCATATCCTTACAATGCCGATACGGCCTACTACCAAGCTATCACATCTATCCAAGTTTCATCTGATTTATCTTCAAATTGATACTTACTTCTTGCTATAACACCACAATCCTCGACCCAGACTCGCCACACGAGACCCAAGCATAAAGACACACCGTCCTACAGTTCATAAGTCGTTGACTACGCTCTCAATTATCCCCAAAAGCACCACATTCGAAATACTTTCCATGAAGAGACTTCCTACGAATCTAAAGTCATTACCTTCACCTTCCTGATACTGATGAATAGAATCCATAATGATATAGAAATACCACAAGTCTTGACACCCTCAAATGCAAACCTCAGTTTCTAGCCAATTATACAACCTGAAAATCTCCAATTATTACATGTAAAATATTGAACCCATTAGAACCATTCTCGAGAGTCATTCACTTTACCCAAACCGCAATTAGCAAGACAAATATTTAACCTAGTTTTAAAATTCTTACATAAATATACGATAATTTTATCAATCTTGCAGGTGTCGTACCACCCGCATCCTAAAGGGTGGATTCGCCCCTGTTTGTGGCTAATAATAAGACGAAAGCTTTATTTTGATGCGATCAACTCAACAAAAGCTGAGAGTTATGACTTTATAGTGTTCATCAAAGGCATTACGGGAATAATGTGATAACTGGTAAGAAATGACGATGAAAGAAATAAAATGCAAAACACAAAACATGTCACCTCGTCCCTTTAACAGCGTAATTAGTAACCTACTTATTTTAAGTACAATACCGATATCGGATTAAAACACAATAATTGTAGAGAAATTCAAATTAAATTGGATAGTGAAGAGGAAAGAGAGATTGAAAAAAGAAAAAGGCCAGAGAGGGAAAAAGTATAATATCATAATCGGTTGAAACGTGGAATAGTGAATAATTAAAATAACTTTATAAAGTAGATATACAGGGAAAATAAATATTTCAATTGTACGTGTTATTATATGGTGTTTTCAGTAGGTATACCACGTAGATACATAGTTATACTTGTATGGGGAAAAATACGACATGACACGTGACGACTTAAAGGAAGGACACGTGGAATACAAGATGGGATGACCACCAAATATAGCTACTCTGCTTGTCACCGGAAGGATTAAATGCTTTGCGCCGGGTAACATTTAATACAGAATATATTGTAGTATTAAGGATGATGGTCCGTTACAAGGAATTTAACATTTATGTCCAACGTTACATCTTCATCAATGACCCTCACAATTGACATTAAAGAAGGGCATGACCTTAGAACTTCCTTCCCTAGACATATCTATAAATAGGGAGCTCAGTTATTATTGTATATGACACAAATTTTCTGGCTAACTTACACTATATTCTATACATCATTTTAATACAATACTTTCTCGCTTTTGATCTCATCATTGTTGTGCCCGGAAATCATGTACCCGTACTCATCAGCTCTGTTGTTTCATCTATATTCTAAGGCTAAGTATTTTATATTTTATTACTTTTTGGATCAAATTAATTAACTTGTCTAGAAACCACGAAAAATTTAACTATAATATTTTTCTGGCAAACAGTTTGGCGCCCACCGTGGGGCCTTGACAGTCGTGCAGTTAAATTGATCCTTGTCTTTTTACTAATATATTTGATTATTTAGTATTTGCGAAAATCACAAAAGAAATGGCAAATAACACTGTTGACGGCACATGTAACCTTGAAATTCAAGGGGAATAACCTCATTTCGAGGATTCAATTAGTGACACTCGCAATGAGGGGAACGACACCACACCGGTGCATGACAGGCGGTATACTCGACAACTTCGATAAACGATGCCTGATGATGCTGATGAGGAGCATGTAGCGGATGCAATGAGGGTCCTAGAAGAGCAACAAACAATCATGCTAGGCCATCTCACGTGGCAGGATCAGGTTATGATGGGACTAAAGCAGGTAGGAGTGTTCGTCGGTCGGTACGGTACGAACGATATTAAAACATTTAGGTTCGGTATTTTTGGTATTCTGTTTATTAAAATGCTATACCAATACCGTACCTAATTAAATTCGGTATGATTCGGTTTTTGTCCTTTCAGTTTCGATTTATTTGGTTAGGTAACTTCGGTTTGTATGCTAAGTAGTGCATAAAGTCATAGACGTAATATTCTTAATTAAAGTACTCAAAAGCACAAAACTAAAAACGTTTGTTGATTAAAGTTTTGTCCAAAACTAGCAAATACCAACTCAGAGAGAGTAAACTGTACAATAAAAGAATAAATTTGATCATTAGAAATGTCTTGTTACTTGCTTAGAGTTAATTTATGAACTTAGAGAATAAAGGAAAGTAAATTTTAGATTTATTATATTTATGTTATAACTAATAATATGTGTATTGTGTAATATAATATATATTTCACCATGGTATTGGTATTTCGATATTTTATTTTAAAATATCAAATACCATACCTAATACCAATAATTTTTAAAACTTAAACCAAATACCAAAATATCGAATACCAAAAAACAAAAATTTCAGTTTCGGTACGGTAATTCGGTATTTACCAAATTATGCACAACCCTAAAAGCAGAGGCTATCAGGTGCTTCAAATAATGCGAACATGCGAGATCCAATTCCTACTGAGGTTCCCCAAAACCAAACGTCGTAG
>MU771387.1:198621-240687 GCA_026770625.1 Nicotiana glauca | reverse complement strand
GGGGGGGGGGGGTAGTAGATCCAGCGTCAACAATGATAACGATCCGTCAAGGAGGAACTTCTGTAGTTCGTGAAGGAAGTAAACGTCTGCATGTGTCAAAACCCGGGTGCACCACCAGTATTGAAAGGCCCGAACTCGAAGAAGTATATTTAATAACTGTACAAGCTAAATGTGGCCCCGAAATTGATCCCAAAATGGTTCAAGAGGCCGGAGTGCTGAAGTATGATGGAACTTCAGATCCACAGGAGCACATTACCACTTACACAACAACAGTGAAAGGAAATGATTTGGCTCCTCAGGAAACTAAGTTCGTGTTGCTGAAATAATATGGTGAGACTCTCACAGGGAGAGCTTTATCGTGGTATTCATTATTGTCCGAGCATTCTATAGATTCCTTTGAGATGCTCGCGGATTCCTTCATCAAGGTCTTGTCGTGCCCACTTTTTCTCGCGAAATCGGGTTTGTGACATTTGGAAGGACAACTTGTTCCCTTTTGGGAATTGCGTTTTGAATTGAAGAGTCGTCACCTAATGATTTAAGTGAAGGACACTTTAGAAGTGTTTTGATTTGAGTAACCAGAGATTGAGTAATGTCACGACCCCAATCCCAGTCGAGATGGCACCCAACACAATGCTAGGCAAGCCCGACTAATACAACACTCTCAACCCTCGTACGAAGCTCATTACGAATTAATAGAGTTAAATTACCAAATTAACATGATTATAATCCATGATAATAGTTTAACAGTGCTGAAAGCCATGAAGATACCAATACAAATCCCATAAGATATGGTGTCACGAGTCAAGAGCCTCTAAATACAACTGAGTAGCAGCCTATACATATGAAAGTCTAGAATGCAGAAATAAAAGGGATAAGGGGAGAAATCGAGTCCTGCGGACGCCATGCAGCTACCTCTATAACTCCGATGATAGTTTGGACAGCAGCAGAAAAACTCAACTATGCCTCCGGGATACCTGTATCTGCACACATGGTGCAGGGAGTAAAGTGAGTACTCCGACTCAGTGAGTTATAGCAATAAATAACGACTGACGATAAGAAAACTCGTAAAAACACTACATAGTTCTATATAAAAAAAGACAGAAAGTGCATTTAACAGCAGCTAAATGAGAAAAGCAGGTGAATATCCCTCAAACCAGTACACAACTCATTTACTCCTCTCAATGACCGGTAGTTTAATTATACCGCTGTGGCATGTAGCCCGATCCGTACATTATACTGTTGCGGCATGCAACCCGATCCATATATATATTTAAACTGCTGCGGCGTGCAGCCCGATCAAATAATAATAGTCGATTGCGCTCACTAGGGGTGTGCAGACTCCGGAGGGCCTACTACAGCCCAAGCGCTATAATACTGTAGCGTGCAGTCTCATCCATATAATATATTACTGCGGCTTGCAGTCCGATCCATATAATAGGCTATTGCGGCGTGCAGTCCGATCCATATAATATACTACTACGGCGGGCAGTCCGATCCATATATGTATATATACTGCTGCGGCGTGCAGCGCGATCCAGTATATATCAAATAACCTCACTATGGGTCCTTGACCCCTCTCAGTCAATATTGACTTGGCCTCTCGGACACACTCAGCTAAGACAGGGTTTCGAACCCCAGGTTATTCCCATTAGGATTACCAATTTCTAAAGCCGGTTCATATTATGTTTAACAGTTAAGAACATGACTGAGAGTATGATTTCGACAACTAAAGTGAGGTCAACTAGTAAAAATACTCCCTAAGGGTTCTACAGATCGGCACAAGGCCCCAAACATGGCAACTAGCCCAGAATATAATGATATTAATTAAGTCTCAGTCCAAAAATACAGTAGAGTCATCAATCGGGATGGACCGAGTCTGAATCCCCAACGGTAACAAACCCCACGCTCATCATACAACGTGTGTCTCATCTCAACATAGCACCATGTTGTGCAAATCCGGAGTTTCAAACCCTCTGAACATCATTTATAATTATTACTCACCACAAGCCGACCGAAATCCTAGCTCGCTTTGCCCTTGCCTCGCAAATCAGCCTCCTCGAGCATCAAATCTAACCAAAACCACAAGGAATATGTTACAATAGGCTAAGGGAATACAACCCAATCGAAAAGACTCGAAAAATATCAAAAATCACGAAGTTCGCAAAATTCGAGCCCCGGGCCCACTTCTCGAAAAATTATTAAATTCACATCACCGGATTCGTCATCTCACCATGAGTCTATACATATCAAATTTACCAAAATCTGAGCTCAAATGCCCCCTCAAATCCCAAATTTTCATTTCAAAAGTCACTCACCTCCAATTAATTCCCGTCGAAACCCTCTTCAATTTCTGCCAAAAAGCTCTCAAGGTGCTCAACAATGGAGGAAAAATTGTTTAAACTCGCGGAGGATATGTTTAAAACCCTTCTGTCCGCTACAGTACTTCCCTTATATGCGATCGCGTCCCAAGTCTTGCGATCGCGAAGAACAAAATTCCACAGCCTCAAAAATGACTTATGCGAACACATCACAACCCATGCGAACGCAACATTCTAAAATATCATTCAAACTTGTTCCAATCAGCAAAAAACCACAAACAACTCCAAAACCATCAAACTACATCGGATTCAAGCCTAAGTTTCTTAAAAACTTCCGAAATACGCATTTGATCAAAAACCCTACCAAAATACCTCCGAATGATCTGAAATTTTGCACACACATCCAAAATCACCTAACGAAGCTACTGAAACTCTCAAAATTCCATTCCGACCCCTGGATCAAAATCTCACCTACCAAACCGAAATTCGCCAAAATACTAACTTCGCCAATTCAAGCCTAATTCTACTCTAGACCTCCAAAAGCAATTTCGATCACACTCCTAAGTCACAAATCATCCCCCGAATCTAACCGAATTACCAGAAATCATATCCGAGCAGTCTAACCCAATAGTCAACATCCGGTTGACTTTTCAAAAACAAGCATTCCTTAAAGAGAATAAGTGTCTCATTTCCATCTAAAACCAATCCAATTCGAATCGATCACCTCAAATACCGATAATAAAGCATAGAGAAACATAAGATGAGGGAAACGGGGCTGTAACTCATGTGACGAACGGCCGGATCATCACATCCTTCCCAAACTAAAACAAACGCTCGTCCTCGAGCGGGTCAAGAAACATACCCGGAGCCTCAAACAAGTGAGGATATCTGCTCCGCATCTCCCACTCGGTCTCCCAAGTAGCCTCCTCTACTGGCCGACCTCTCCACTGTACCTTTACTGAAGCTATATCCTTTGATCTTAACTTTCTAACCTGACGACCCAAAATAGCCACTGGCTCCACATCATAGGTCAAATCATCATCCAACTGAACAGTGCTGAAGTCCAATACATGAGACGGGTCCCCAATATACTTCCGAAGCATAGATACATGAAATACTGGATGCACGCTCGACAAGCTGGGTGGCAAAGCAAGCTCATAAGCCACCTTCCCAATCCTCCCAAGTACCTCAAAAGTCCCAATGAACCGCGGACTCAACTTCCCTTTCTTCCCAAACCGCATAACACCCTTCATAGGCGAAACATTCCGCAAGACCTTCTCACCTACCATATAGGACACATCCCGAACCTTCTGGTCCGCATAATTCTTCTGACGCGACTGTGCTATATGAAGCCTCTCCTGGATCAGCTTCACCTTCTCTAAAGCATCCTGAACCATCTCTGTCCCTAATAACCTAGCCTCTCCAGGCTCGAACTATCCAACCGGAGATCTACACCGACTCCCATACAACGCCTCATACGGAGCCATCCGAATGCTCGACTGATAACTGTTGTTGTAGGCAAACTCTGCAAGCGAAAAAAACTCATCCCATGAACCCCCAAAATCAATGACACAGGCACGCAACATTTCCTCCAATATCTGAATAGTGCGCTCGGACTGCCCGTCTGTCTGAGGATGGAATGTTGTGCTCAACTCTACCTGCATACCTAACTCGCGCTGAAATGTCCTCCAGAACTGATAAGTGAACTGAGTACCCCTATATGAGATAATAGACACTGGAACCCCATGCAATCAGACAATCTCCCAAATAAAGTCCCTGCTAGCCGCTTAGAAGAATAAGTAGTACATACTGGAATGAAGTGCGCGGACTTGGTCAGCCGATCCACAATCACCCAAATCGAATCAAACTTCTTAAAAGTACGAGGGAGACCACTCACAAAATCCATGGTAATCCTCTCCCAGTTCCACTCGGGAATAATCATCCGCTGACGTACACCGCTCGGTCTCTGATGCTCGTACTTAACCTGCTGACAGTTGAGACACCAAGCTACAAACCCCACTATATCCTTCTTCATCCTCCTCCACCAGTAGTGCTGCCTCAAATCCTGATACATCTTCACGACACCTGGATGGATAGAATACCGCAAGCTATGGGCCTCCTCCAATATCAAATCCTGAAGCCCATCCACATTGGGCACGCAAATTCGGCCCTGCATCCTCAACACGCCGCACTATCAATGGTCACATCCCTGACATCATCATGCTGAACCCTGTCCTTAAGGACAAGCAAATGCGAATCATCATACTGGCGCTCTCTGATGCGGTCATACAAGGAAGACCGAGAAACAACACAAGCTAACACCCGACTAGGCTATGAAATATCTAACCTCACCATCCGATTGGCCAAAGCCTGAACATCAACTGCAAATGGCCTCTCCCCAACTGGAATGTATGCCAAACTCCCAATGCTAATCGCCTTCCAGCTCAAAGCATCGGCTACCATATTGGCCTTCCCCGGGTGATACAGAATGGTAATATCATAGTCCTTGAGTAACTCTAGCCACCTCCGCTGCCTCAAATTAAGATCTTTTTGCTTGAATAGATGTTGAAGACTGCGATGATAGGTATACCTCACAGTATACTCCATACAAGTAGTGCCTCCAAATCTTCAAAGCACGAGCTATAGCAGACAACTCGAAATCATATACATGGTAGTTCTTCTCGTGGGGATTCAACTAACGAGAAGAATATGCAATAACTCTACCCTCTTGCATCAACACACATCCGATCTCAACTCTCGAAGAATCATAATATACGGTGTAAGAACCTGAAGCTGATGGCAACACCAACTCTAGACCCATGGTCAAAGCCGTCTTGAGCTTCTGAAAGCTCTCCTCGCACTCATCCAATCACACAAATCGAGCACCCTTCTGAGTCAACTTGGTCAAGGGCGATGCAATAGAGTAAAATCCCTGAACAAACCGGAGATAATACCTTGCCAACCTAAGGAAACTATGAATCTTTGTGGCTGCGGTCGGTCTAGGCCAACACTGCACCGCCTCTATCTTCTTCGGGTTGACCTGAATACCCTCTCTAGACAACAAGTGTCCTAGGAAAGCCACTGACCCAAGCCAAAACTCACACTTGGAGAACTTTGCATAAAGCTTCTCCTCCCTCAATCTCTGTAATACCACTCACAAATGTTGTGCGTGCTCCTCCTGGCTATGCGAGTACACCAATATATCATCAATAAAAACAATTACGAACGAATCCAGATATGGCTGAAATACACTATTCATCAAATGCATGAATGCGGATGGGGCATTGGTCAGCCCAAAGGACATAACAAGAAACTCATAGTGCCCATATCTAGTCCTGAAAGCAGTCTTCATAATATTTGAATCCTTGATATTCAACTGATGATAGCCTAAATGGAGATCAATCTTGGAGAATACCCTTGCCCCCTGAAGACGGTCAAATAAATCATCAATGCGAGGCAGGGGATACTTGTTCTTCATTATCACTTTGTTCAATTGCCTGTAGTCAATTCACATTCTCATTGTCCCATCCTTCTTTTTCACAAATAGAACCGGTGCACCCCACGGTGACACACTAGGCCGAATGAACCCCTTATCTAGGAGTTCCTGAAGCTGATCTTTCAATTCTTTCCACTCTGCTGGTGCCATCCGATATGGAGGAATGGAAATGGGCTGAGTGCCCAGCACCAGGTCAATACCAAAATCAATGTCCCTGTCTGGTGGCATGCACGATAGGTCAGCAGGAAACACATCGGCAAACTCCCTCACAACTAGGACCGAATCAATGCTAGGAGTATCAGCTCCAACATCCCTCACAAAAGCCAAATATGATAGGCAACCTTTCCCGACCACACGCTGGGCCTTTAGGAAAGAAATCACCCTGCTAGGCACATAGTCAGTCACGCCACGCTACTCGATCCTCGGAACACCTGGTATAGCCAGAGTGACTGTCTTAGCATGACATTCCAGAATAGCATGATACGGAGATAACCACTCCATGCCTAGAATAATATCAAAATCCACCATGCTCAATATCAATTGATCAATTTGGGTCTCCATACCCCCTATAGTCACTAAACACGACCGATATACATAGTCTACAATAATAGTATCGCCCACTAGGGTAGATACATGAACAGGTAAAGCAAGACACCCCCGGGTCGTACCCAAATGATGAGCAAAATATGAAGACACATAGGAATAGGTGGAAACGAGATCAAATAAGACTGAAGCATCCCTGTGGCAGACTGAAATAATACCTGCGATAAAATCATCCAAAGTAATAACATCTGACCTACCCTAAAGAGCATAGAAGCGAGCATGACCACCGCCCGATCGGTCTCCCCCTATGGGGCGACCCTTGACTGTCTGACCCTCACCCCTAGCAGGCGGGGCGGGTGTTGAAGAAACTGGTCCAGAAGATGAGGGCAGCGCGACGAGGACACTCTCTCCATATATGCCCGAACTCACCACACTCATAGCAACTCCCGGGTGCTGGGAACTGGGACTGAAGGGAACCCCTCGTGCCAGAGTGGCTAGCTGATGCACTCGGCTTGGAAGAACCCTAAACAGATGGAGCATGAGACGAACTCTGTGCTGGAAGAGCGCTGAGAGATCGCTGACTCTGATGAGAGCCCTGATAACCATGACCAGAAGATCCACCACGATACTTAGGTCTAGCTAACTGAGCGGGCCTGAAAGAACATCCCCTGCACTGCTGAAACTGGCCCCTCGAAGGAGCGCCACTGTGACTACCAGAACTTCGAGGCCTCTTGGCCTCCCTTACATCACGATCCTGGCGGCGAACTGACTCAATATCTCGATCTATATCCACCACCTCCTCAAAAGTAGCACCAAGCACTCTCTCTCTAGTCATCAGAATACAAAGAGGGTTGTGAAGACCATCAACAAACCTCCGGATACGCTCACAGTCCATCGGAACCAACCAAGCTGCATGCCGAGATAGCTTAGAAAATCTCATCTCATACTGTGTCACTGACATCTCTTCCTATTTTAGTCTCTCAAACTGTCTGTGCAGCTCCTCTATGCGGGACTGCGATACATACTTCTCCAGGAAGAGAGTGGAGAACTGCTGCCAAGTCAGAGGTGCTGAACCAACCAGCCTACGCCGCTCATACGCCTCCCACCATGTGAAGGCCGCTCCAGTAAACTGAAATGTAGTAAAAGACACATCGCTGGACTCAAGAATCCCTGCTGTGCGGAGAATTCGCTGACATCTATCGAGAAAACCCTAAGCATCCTCTCCCTCAGCTCCACTAAATTTCAGAGGCGGGAGTTTACCAAACCTTTCGAGGCAACGCTGCTCGTCCTCGGGCATAACTGGAACCCTATACTCCTGAACTGGTACCACTGGCTGAGCTGGAGGTGCCTCTAGAGTCTGTAACCCCTGTAATCCCTGCTTAGGTGTGCGGGCAGCGGGAGTCTGGTTTCCTCCCCCGACATGTAAAGTAGCTGCTGTTGCTGTGGTGGCTGAAACCACCTGTGCCAAACCCATAAAACTGTCAATATCTGGGCCAATGTCTCGTGGAGACCCGGAATAACAATGGGCACAGCTGGTGCCTGAACTGTTGCTGTTGGATCCTGATCCTGAGCTGGGGAAACTAAAGGATCCACATGTGCTGCCCCTACTGCTCTACCTCTACCACGACCATGGCCACGACCACGACCGCATCCACGGCCTCTAGTGGCCTCAGTAGATGGTACTGGTAGTCATCTGCCATGTCCGGTAGCTTGTGTCCTCAGAATCTATGAGAGAATAGAATAAAGAGATGTTCAGTATTCGGATCAGAAATGTTCGCACGACAAGGATTTCAAGAATGTGGAATTTTTCCTAAAGGTTCTGCAGTCTCCCGAGGATAAGTACAGACGTCTTCGTACCGATCCGCGAGACTCTACTAAACTGGCTCATGACTCACAAGGCCTAGTAACCTAGGCTCTGATACCAATTTGTCACGACCTCAATCCCGGTCGTGATGGCGCCCAACACAATGCTAGGCAAGCCCGACCAATACAACACTCTCAACCCTCGTACGAAGCTCATTACTAATTAATAGAGTTAAATTACCAAATTAACATGATTATAATCCGTGATAATAGTTAAACAGTGTGGAAAGCCTCTAAATATAACTGAGTAGCAGCCTATACATATGAAAGTCTAGAATGCGGATATAAAAGGGATAAGGGGAGAAATCGGGTCCTGTGGATGCCATTCAGCTACCTCGATAACTCCGGTGATAGTCTAGCCAGTAGCAGAAAAACTCAACTATGCCTCCGGGATATCTGTATCTACACACATGGCGTAGGAGTAAAGTGAGTACTCTGACTCGGTGAGTAATAGCAATAAATAATGACTGACGATAAGAAAACTCGTAAAAACACTACGCAGTTCTATATAAAGAAAATAGTAAGTGCATTTAACAGTAGCTAAATGAGAAAAACAGGTGAATATCCCTCAAACCAGTACAGTACTCATTTACTCCTCTAAATGACCGGTAGTTTAATTATACCACTGCGGCGTGTAGTCCAATCCGTACAGTATACTGTTGCGACGTGCAGCCCGATTCGTACAGTATACTGCTGCGGCGTGCAGCCCGATCCATATATATATAAACTATTGCGGAATTTAGCCCGATCCAATAATAATAGTAGACTGCGCTCACTAGGGGTGTACAGACTCCGGTGGGGCTCCTACAGCCCAAGCGCTATAATACTGCGGCGTGCAGTCCGATCCATATAATATATTACTGTGGCGTGCAATCCGATCCATATAATAGGCTAATGTGGTGTGCAGTCCGATCCATATAATATACTACTGCGGCGTGCAGTCAGATCATATATGTATATATACTGATGCGGCGTGCAACCCGATTCGGTATATATCAAATACCCTCACTATGGGTCCTTGACCCCTCTCAGTCAATATTGACTTGGCCTCTCAGGCACACTCAGCTAAAACAGGGTTTCCAACCCCAGGTTATTCCCATTAGGATTACCAATTTCTAAAGCCGGTTCATATTATGTTTAACAGTCAAGAACATGACTGAGAGTATGATTTCGACAAGTAAAGTGAGGTCAACTAGTACAAATAACCCATAAGGGTTATACAGATCGGCACAAGGCCCCAAACATGGCCACTAGAGCAGAATATAATGATATTAATTAAGTCTTAGTCCAAAAATACAACAGAGTCATCAATCAGGATGGACCGAGTCCGAAACCCCAGCAGTAAAGAACCCCACTGTCACGACCTGGATTTTCCACCATCGGGATCGTGATGGCGCCTACTCGTGGTAGCTAGGCAAGCGAACTTATTTACCTTTTCATCATATAACAATTATCTTAATAGTTTATAGCATCAATATAAAACATTAATTCTAATGACAACAATAGCGGAAGTCTATCTGATAAATACGAATCAAAATGCGGAACAGTTAAATATATATCCTCTACCCAAGATTTGGTGTCACATTACTCACGAACTTCTAAGAATAACTAAATACAAATGTCTGAATGAAATATAACAGTTGTCTGTATCGAAACAATGAGGCAACCGTCAAATAAGAAAAACATAAAGAAGAGATGTCAGGCCTGCGGACGCCTGCAAGGCTACCTCAATCTCGTGATAATGAAATCCTGCTCCCAAACTTGGAACTTATAGTCCGAAACACGTCAAACAACGTCCGATTTTGACCAAACTTCACAGAAAGCGCTTAAACAATATATAAGACTTGTACCGGGCGTCGGAACCAAAATACGAGCCCGATACCATAGTCCTTTAATCAATTTTCATTTCCATTTTCCTTAATAATTTTAGAAAAACAATTTCACGGAAAAATTCATATCTCGGGCTCTAGACCTCCGAATTCGACTCCGGGCACATGCCCAAGTCCCATATTTTTCTACGGACCTTACGGGACCATCCGATCTCGGATCCGGGTCCGTTTACCAAATATGTTGACCAAAGTCAACTATAATCATATTAATATCAAAATTCTTCAAATGTTTCACAGATACAATATGACCCAGAAATGCAATCGAACTCAACCAGAACTCGCACTTCGAAAACTTAGCATATAACTGGCTGTCCTTCAGAGTCTGGAGAATCACTCTGAGGTGCTGCTCGTGCTCTTCCCGGCTTGCGGGAGTACACCAGAATATCGTCTATAAAGACTATCACGAACAAGTCTAGATAAGGCATGAACACTCGATTCATCAACTCCATAAATGCTGCTGGGGCATTGGTCAACCCAAATGACATGACTAAAAACTCGTAGTGCCCATACCGACTTCGAAATGCTATCTTAGGGACATCAGACGCCCTAATCCTCAGCTGATGGTAGCCAGATCTCAAGTCTATCTTTGAGAACACCCTTGCTCCCAAAAGCTGGTCAAACAAATCAATAATCCTCGGCAGTGGATATTTGCTCTTTATCGTCACCTTGTTCAACTGTCGGTAATCAATACACATCCGCATCGAACTATCTTTCTTCTTCACGAATAACATCGGCGCACCCTAAGGAGAAATACTCGACCTGATAAAACCCTTCTCTAGTAAATCCTCCAACTGGTCCTTTAACTCTTTTAACTCTGACGGGGCCATGCAATACGACAGAATAGAAATGGGTTGCATGCCCAGAACCAGATCAATACAGAAATCAATGTCCCTGTCGGGCGGCATACCCGACAGGCCTGAAGGGAAAAACCTCGGGAAACTCTCAAACAATAGATACCCATTCAATAGAAGGAACCACTATGCTGGAGTCGCGAACATATGCCAGATAAGCCAAACACCCCTTCTCGACCATGCTTCGAGCCTTAACATAGGAAATAACACGGCGAGTGGCATGACTTGAGGTCCCTCTCCACTCTAGTCAGGGAAATTCTGGCAAGGCCAAGGTCACCATCTTGGCATGGAAATCCAAGATGGCATGATACGGGGACAACCAATCCATCCCCAATATAACGTCAAAATCCACCATATCTAATAGCAGTAGATCAACACGGGTCTCAAGACCCTCAAACACAACCACACAGGAAAGATGTACCCGGTTGACTACTATGGAGTCACCTACCGATGTAGATACATAAACAAGAATGTCCAAAGAATAACTACACATAGCCAGGCAGGGTGCAAAATAGGAAGGCACATACGAATATGCAGACCTAGGGTCAAATAGAGCTGACGCATCTCTATCACAAACCAGAATAGTACCTGTAATAACAACATCTGACGCCTCCGCCTCTGGCCTGGCTGGCAAAGCATAAAACCGGGGCTCAGTCCTACCTCCCTGAACCATGTCTCTGGGACGATCGGCTACCGGCTGGCCCCTATCTCTGGCGGCACGGCCTCCACCTCTACGGTCCTGACCTCCACCTCTATCATCCCTACCCCCGCCCCTGGCTGGCTGGGCAGGCTATGGGTCAACTGGTGCCTAAATCATGGGGCAAGGACCCTGCTGCTGTGACTGTGTACCCCTCAATATCGGGAAAGCTCTCCTGATGTGACCATACTCACCATAATCATAACATCCCCCTGTACGATGAGACTGTCCTTGACGGTCTGAATGACCTCCACGAACACTCTGAAGAGGCTGTACACTGATGGTCTGCTAATCAGAATACTGCCCACGAAAACCACGATCACCTAAGACACCCTGTGAAGCCTGGAGGGCTGACAGAAAAGGCCTGGAAGAGTGGCCCCTATCATAAGAATCTTTGCCTCCAGATGAGGCACCACCGAATCGACCTGAGTGACGGGGCTTCTTGTGTGCCCTATAACCACCCCCCTGTGGTAGAACTATCTCGATCCTCCGGGACACATTGGCCGCCTCCTGAAAAGTAATGTCACTACCTGCCTCTCTGCCATCTGAAGACGAATAGGCTGGATCAAACCATCAATAAATATCCTTACCCTCTCCCTATCAGTGGGGAGTATGACGAGGGCATCTTGAGCTAGATAAATAAACCGGGTCTCATACTGGGTGACCGTCATAGACCTCTACTGGAGGCGCTCAAACTGTCTCCGATAAGCATCCCTCTGAGTAACGGGAAGGAACTTCTCTAAAAACAACTCCGAGAACTGATCCCAAGTCAAAGGCGGCGACCCTGCTGGTCTGGCTAAACAGTAATCCCTCTACCAAGTCTTGGCAGATCCAGATAAACGAAAAGCTGCAAAATCAACTCCATTGGACTCCACAATGCCCATGTTCTGAAGAACCTCGTGACAGCTATATAGGAAATCATGGGGGTCCTCAGAAGAAGCTCCGCTGAATGAAAAAGTAAAGAGCTTGGTGAATCTGTCCAACCTCCATAAAGCCTCTACGGACATAGCCGCTCCATCACCGGTCTATGTAACTACCCCGACTGAACTGCTGCAGCTGTCTGAACCAGTGGAACCTGAGTCTGGGGAGCTACCTGCTCTGGAGTACATGCAGCAGGAGTCTGGGGTCCTCCTCCAGCCTGGGAAGTGGTTGGTGCTGCGGGAAGCAATCCTGCTCGGGTGACGCTCTCCATGAGGCCAACCAACCGGACCAAGGCATCCTGAAGAACTGGGGTAGCAATAACCCCCTCTGAGACCTGAGTTGGGACCTCCGGAACTGTCTGGGCTGGGGCCCGAACCTCCTCGTCAAGGCCAACCTGAGGGTCTGCCACTGGTGTTGCTGCTGGTGGCTGGGCTCCGCCCCAACCTCGGCCCTTAGCGTGGCCACGTCCTCTGCCCCTAGCCTGAGCTGCCTGGGGCTCGGACTGCTGATCGGTGGATGAGAAAGCGCGTGTCCTCGCCATCTGCGGAAGAACAGAGTAGAAATTCAATCAGCATTTGAGAAACCAAATCGCACGACAAGAAAGAACAAATGAGAGATTTTTCCTAACTCAATAGACTATGGGGAACAAGTACAGACGTCTCCGTACCTACCCCTCAGACTCTACTAAGTTTGTCCGTGAGTTGTGAGACCTATGTAACCTGGTGCTCTGATACCAACTTGTCATGACCCGGATTTCCCACCATCGGGATCGTGATGGCGCATACTCGTGGTATATAGGCAAGCCAACTTATTTACCTTTTCATCATATAACAATTATCTTAACAGTCTATAGCATCAATATAAAATATTAATTCTAATGAGAACAATAGCAGAAGTCTGTCTGATAAATATGAATCAAAATGCGGAACAGTTAAATATATATCCTCTACCCAAGATTTGGTGTCACATTACTTACAAACTTCTAAGAATAACTAAATACAAAGGTCTGAAAGAAATATAACAGTTGTCTGTATCGAAACAATGAGGCAACAGTCAAGTAAGAAAAGCATAAAGAAGAGACGTCGGGCCTGCGGACGCCTGCAAAGCTACCTCAGTCTCGTGATAATGAAATCCTGCTCCCGTACTACTGCTGCTACTGCTCCTCAAAACCTGGACCTGTGCAAAAATGCACAGAAGTGTAGCATCAGCACAACCGACCCTATGTGCTGGTAAGTGTCTAGCCTAACCCCGGCAAAGTAGTGACGAGGCTAGACTGGACACCACATAAACCTGTGCAGTTATAAATATACAATGGAACATCGAATACAAGGCAATTAACAACATGGGAGGGGGAACATGCTATGGGGAGATACAATATCAACATTAATCCCAAGTGACAAACTAGAGCAGCTTAGACTCACAATGAACAAGGAATCAGTACTCAATACAAACACATGGTATCAACAACTGTTGCGGCGTGCAAACCGCTCCAAAAATCTCATTGTTGCGGCGTGCATCCCGCTCCACAAATATCACTGTTGCGGCGTGCAACCCGACCCATACCATTTATCAGGTATCATTGTTGCGGCGCGCAACCCGACCCTCATATATCATTGTTGCGGCATGCAACGCGATCCTCAATATCATTTAACAGTCAAGTTCCCCAAACAATAGTCACAATTAAGGGACATAAAAATAAGCAAACATTTGACAAAAATCCCGGCAAGGGAAAAGAATCCAACAAGTTCAACAAAACGTCCCGGCAAGGGATTAATCAACAACGCTTTCTTTTTCTTACTTTTTTTATCTTATAATTCACTCTACCATTTTGAGCCAACGCTCCAAATCATCCAGTCATTTCATATACTTTCAATATTCGTATCACAATTTGAGCCAATGCTCCCATGAATCAAATAATTATTTTACCGTTCACATGTTATTCACAACATATAGAATTTCTCCAATAGACACGGAGTTCACAACCAAGTCATGGTAATCACATTATAAGGACTCACGGTCATGTTAGACACCAATGTATAGATACTCGTCACCATGCTTATACATCGTACTCGATCACATAGCAATTAGCAACAAGACTCAACTATTGCTTTACCTCGCGGTTCCACCTCCAATTCGCTTTAATCTAATGACAAATTGCTCAATTACTTTAATAAACACTATATGAATCAATTTGAATGCATAAAAATAATTTTCCCAAGTTTTTCCCAAAAATTCCAAAAATGCCCTCGGGCCCACGTGGTCAAAACCCGAGGTTCGAACCAAAACCCGGTTACCCATTCCTCCATAAATTCAAATATTTAATTTATTTTGAAACCGGACCTCAAATCAAGGTCCAACTCCCCAATTTATGAAAAACCTAGGTTCTACCCAAAAATCCCAATTTCACCCATGAAAATCCTTGAATTCAAGTGAAAAACATGTTTAATGATGTTAAAGATTGAAAGAATCGAGTAAAAATCAACTTACAAGTGATTTGGGATGAAGTTTGCTCTTGAAAAATCGCCTATCGTGTTTGGGTTTTGAAAGAATGGTGAAAAGTGATAAAATTTCAACTACGTATAAAAATTGCTAGGCTGGGGATATGGCAATTTTGAATCTAGGTTCGCAATTGCGAAAAACACAAGCTTGGGAATTGCGATATTTTGGTTCACATTTGCGAACACTGGGCCTTGCTGCGGACTTCGCATTTGCGAAGCCTTGATCGCATTTGCGATCTAGTCCCCTCCCCTTTTGCGGTCAATTTGATCGCATTTGCGATATGGCCCAGTTTTCCCCTGAGTCGCATTTGCGAGGAAGAAGATCACATTTGCGATCCCATGCAAAAATCCCCAGCTTCGCAATTGCGATTCAATGTTCGCATTTGCGAACTCTCAATTGCGAGCCCCATCTTCGCATTTGCGAAGTCACAGAAGCCAGCATACCTGATTTTCAAAAACATGAGAAATGCAACTCGTGGCCTATCCAAAACTCACCCGAGCGCTCGGGGATCCAAACTAAACATGCACAGAACCTCAAAAACATCCTACGGACTTACTCGCGCGATCAAATCGCCAAAATAATATCATTTACATAGAATCAAGCCTCAAAACACATGATTTTTCTTTTAAACTTCATGAACTTTCAAACTTTTAACTTATAGTCTGAAA
Source organism: Nicotiana glauca (assembly GCA_026770625.1). Lineage (NCBI taxonomy): Eukaryota > Viridiplantae > Streptophyta > Magnoliopsida > Solanales > Solanaceae > Nicotiana > Nicotiana glauca. The sequence goes on along the minus strand of MU771387.1, from coordinate 224,942 downwards.
CACGTCAAACGACGTCCGATTTTGACCAAACTTCATAGAAAGCGCTTAAACAATATATTAGATTTGTACCGGGCGTCGGAACCAAAATACGAGCCCGATACCACAGTCATTTAATCAATTTTCATTTCCATTTTCCTTAATAATTTCAGAAAAACAATTTCGCGAAAAAATTCATATCTCGGGCTCTAGAAATCCGAATTCGACTCCGGGCACATGCCCGAGTCCCATATTTTTCTACGGACCTTCCCGGATCGTCCAATCTCGGGTACGGGTCCGTTTACCAAAAATGTTGACCAAAGTCAACTATAATCATATTAATATCAAATTCTTCAATTGTTTCACAGAATTCACATATTTCAACATGAAAGCATTCTGGCTACGCGCCCGGACTGCGCACGCAAATTGAGGCAAGTAAAAAATAAGGTTTTTAAGGCCTCAGAAGCACGGAACAAGTGAGGAAACAGGTGATGACCCTTTGGGTCATGTGTGTCTCATCTCAACATAGCACCACGTTGTGCAAATCTGGGGTTTCAAACCCTCAGAACATCATTTATAACCATTACTCACCTCAAGCCGGCCGAAATCCTAGCTCGCTTTGCCCTTGCCTTGCAAATCAATCTCCTCGAGCATCAAATTTGACCAAAACCACAAGGAGTGTGTTACAATAGGCTAAGGAAATACAACCCAATCGAAAAGACTCGAAAAATATCGAAAATCACGAAGTTGGCAAAACCTGAGCCCCGGGCCCACTTCTCAAAAAAAAAAAAATTCATATCACCGGATTCCTCATCTCGCCACGAGTCTATGCATATCAAATTTACCAAAATCCGAGCTCAAATGCCCCCTCAAATCCCAAATTTTCATTTCGAAAGTCAAGCCCTATTTCTTCCAATTTTACTCAAATTTCCATGAATTTAAGGGTTGATTATTCAATAAAAAGATGTTTCTAGGCCATAGGACTCACCTTCAATCAATTCCCGTCGAAACCCTCTTCAATTTCTCCCAAAAAGCTCTAGGCTCTCAACAATAGAGGAGAAATGGTTTAAACTCGCGGAGGATATGTTTAAAACCCTTCTGTCTGCTACAGTACTTCCCTTATATGTGATCTCGTCCCAATTCTTGCGATCGCGTAGAACAAAATTCCACAGCCTCAAAAATGACTTATGCGAAGACATCACAACCCATACGAACGCAATGAACAATTGGCCAGAACTATGCGATCGCATAGAGCAAATCGGCTGGACCCTCACTTCTTCTATGCGATCGTGGCCCATTAGTGCGAACGCACAGAACAAAATTTCATCTTGCCAAAATACTTCTATGCGATCGAGACCATGCTATTGCGATCGCATAGGCTTAAAACCTGCAACATCTGATCTGCAAATTCCTGCAACTCCCAAAGGCTAAAAATGGTCTGGTTGACCATCCGAAACCAACCCGAGGCCCCCGAGACCTCAACCAAAAGCATCAACACATCCTAAAACATCATTCAAAATTGTTCCAATTATCAAAACAACACAAACAACACCAAAACCATCAAATTACATCGGATTCAAGCCTAAGTTTCTTAAAAACTTATGAAATACGCATTTGATCAAAAACCCCACCAAAACACCTCCAAATGATCAGAAATTTTGAACACACATCCAAAATCACCTAACAAAGCTACTGCAACTTCGAAATTCCATACCGACCCCCGGATCGAAATCTCACCTACCAACCGGAATTCGTCAAAATACTAATTTCGCCAATTCAAGCCTAATTCTACACCGGACCTCCAAAATCAATTCCGATTGCACTCCTGTCACACCTCATTTTTTATACACCTACCCCGAAGGATAATGTATAAGGGAGTTTTTCCAATTAAAGTGACATTATTCGAAATGGGATTATTTGGTTGTCTAGAGTCGCCACTTGGGATAGGATTGGCTTTTGGTGTCCCAAGTCACCGCTTAAACTTGAATCCCAAATCGAGGAAAATTTCGACTTCCCAGTTGGAGTCTGCGAGCCAGAGCTTCTGAATAAGGAATTTCGTTGACCCGAGGGAAGGTGTTAGGCACCCCCAGTTTCCGTGGTTCTAGCACGGTCGCTTAAATTATTATAAATGACTAAAATCTGATTTTTATACATGGTATCCTATAGTGCAATTTAAAAATTACTTACCACTTTTAATTAAATTTTAAGAAAGTGAACGTCGTTTAAAAAAGTATTTTTGGATCACGTCACATGAAATGCACTCGGATCCTCGACATATTTTTATCCAACATTTTAGGATTTGGATTTGGGTTGCATGAAATGCACACCCTTATTTAGAAAGGTAAAATTATTAAAAAGCGCACCTAAAGCGACTAACGTGTTATTAACTTTGCGGGAGGCAATGGAAATTCGCTTATATAAGTAAAGAGGGCCACACAATTTATGCATTTTATTAAACGTGGCGCACCTCATTTTATTTTTTTTAAAAGGCCATCCTAGAGCAAACTATGATTTCTATTGAATTTGTCTCTAAAGGGCCCTAATTAATTAATATTATTAATTGCCATTATCTAAAGTAAATAAGAAATTAGGGCCTCAAGTTCAAGTCCACACTTGAACAAGAGGCACACCTCTTAATTCAAGCATGCTACTTAACGAGAAGGCCCAAAACCATGTTATCAAATTAATTCTATGATCTTAATATAAGCCCCCACCCCTAGCATTTTTGGGGATTCGGCCAATTAGCCCAATTTCTGTAATATGAGGTTGCCCTGCGATTTGGGCTCATTATTGAAGGACCCAAGCCCAGGTGGTATTTTCGCACAAATCTCAGCTATGAAGCTGAACACTAATTATTTGGTCCTTGTGTTTGAGCCCAGAAACAAAGTTTAACTTGATGCAAAATCTTCTATTGATCCAGGATTAGTTATTGAATTTAACAACTAATAATGCTACATCTATTTTAAATGTTTGTTAAAACTTCTATTTTGCTAATTTAACATTCAAATCCATCCAATGGTGCATATATAGATCAAATTTTAAAGACAGAATTATAAGCTAACATCTAAGCTCGTGATTCTTCATTGAAATGTGATTCAATAACAAACTTATGCACATGCTATTTTATTGAAACATGATTCTTCATTTTTGTGAATCAAACATGCTGAAACTCATATTTTAATCTAACATCTAAACTACCAGCTAGCTAACATACTTATCTATATGAATTATGACTACTATATTTACTATCTAATTGAGACATAAAACTTGAACAATTAACTTTAATCTAATTAAATCTACTATCAATAAACATTGCATTTCATCATGCTGAAATCCAAACAATCCTTAGCAGTTCAGAACAGTCCTGTTTAATTACAAATGAAAATCTATCCTAAAACTACAATAAAAGCATTAAAACAACCGAACGCTACAACAAGATTATGCTTCAACTTCATTTCATTTTTAGCTGGAGATGTACATGGTAATGAATTTCAGAACATGTACCTAAGTATTAGATCACAATAAGAAGAAATAGGAGTCAGCAGCAGCAGATGACTAACAACATGGTTCAATAACGACAACAGGAGCAGTTTCAGAACCAAAATGACACCACAAAACCCGAAAATCAACCCAACAACTAACAAATCTAGCAAATAACCAAAACAAACCACTCGAGCAAACCAGATACAACTTGAAAAGACTCCAGAACTTTTAAACTTTGATTACTAAACAAAACTAGGAAAATTCAAGCTATTTTGGATCTTAGATGAGCTAGAATAAGGAAACTTCAATGGAATAGTATTTTTTGGAGTTTTTGTGCTATTTTTGGGGTTTTCTGAAGATTTAAGATCTACAATGAACTCTCTAACTCTAAAATTTCAGATTTGATTTTTGAATTTGAAATTCAAATTTTCAAATTGTGAAACTTAGTATGCAAGGCAGTAAAGACTGCCTTTTATAGGCAAAAACTAAGGGCAGACGTCAGGTTTCTATTTTACCCTTTAGCCCCTCTTTTATTTTTCAACTTTTAACTAGTTGGTCCTTTATTTTCTGACTTTTTTCTCAAGTTACTGCACTAAGTTTTCGAAATTCCATTTTGATCCCCATCTAGAAACTTGTAGGGAGTTCTATTCCCTGTTATTACAATGTTCCTTAAGTAAAATACCTACAGTACCCTGAATTGTTCCCTAAAATTACCAATTTGTGTTAATCATCCTAACCCTTCTAACTAACTATGGTTAAACTAAAAATTCTGAAAAATTAATCGGCTAAACAAATTCCATCACAAATCTTAACACTAACTAACTACTGATTTTTGGATTACAAACTACTATTATCTATTAGCAATCTAACAAAGTAAAAAAATATCCAACATTAAGGCAGAATCAGTATGAGAATCGAATCAACAGATGACAAAAATATAATCAAAACCAATCAATCCCTAAATCAATCTTAAAAAGAAATGAAATAGTGAGATGAACAAGAACAAACCAAATCAGAAAGCTAATGAATACGAATAGGAAATCTACACATGATAAAAACAAAGAAAAAAGAAGAATTTAAAAAAAAACTCACTGATTAACAACAAACATCACAACAAAAATCAAAACAGACGAAAGAAATAATCAAATAAAAGGGAAAAAGACCTTACTGGTTTTGATCTTCAACATGACTGACTCTTCGAATTTGGTCTTCAAATAATATTATGTATTTGTTCTTACCAAGAACAAACACATAATATAATTCTAAGACCCTTTTTCGAACACTGTCTAACTTTGGAGAGCTTGAACACTTTCAAATGAAACCCTAGATCTAAAATTTTAAGAGTTTCGGTTGGATTTGAGGAAAATATTTTGGGGTTTAGGTAGAGGAGGGTGAAGGGAGTATGGGGTATAATTTTGGACTGGTTTGGGGGGTGGCGCCGCCGTGCACGGTGGTGGCTCCACCTAGGGTTTGACATATTTGAGGATTTTGGTCGGGATTTGACAGAAAACACGGGTGGATTTGTAATGAGGGGGTTGAGGAGGTTCAGGGGTGTATTTTTGGGGTTCATCGGAACATCGCCGCCGGCAGAGGCGATTTCTGACCGGCGGAGCCGGGGGGAATTAGGGGAGGCTAGGGTTTTATGTGTAGGGTATGGAAGATACGGAAAGGAGGGGGGTAGGCGTTAGGACACTAATATATTAAGATTTTGCTAGTTCCTGACCGTTGGATCTACAAACCTAGACGACCCAGATCTCTTGACGCCGAACAGCGTCGTTTCGCTTAACAGGAAGGCAGGCCGGGTAGTCAGAGGTGGGTTAGACCATGGACTGGGGTGTATTTTCTTTGGGCTGGTGTTATTTAATTGAAAATGGCCCAAATTACAAACATCCTTTAAAATCCTTTTAGACTTCTCTTTTTTTTTTTAATTACTTTTATTTATTTTTTTCTTCTGATTTTTGTTAAATGCAAAAAATTAAAAATTAAAGACCCAAATTGACTATAAAATTATACTAGTTAATTTTTAAATAAACTAATTCCGAATTTAAAAAAAAACTAAGACGACTTAAAAGTAGAAATGCAAAAGAACCATTTTTGTTATCTTTTGTATTTTTTGTACTATTAATTCACAAATAAAAAAAACTAAAACTGGATCCTAATGCTATTTTGTTTTTTTGAATTATATCAATTAAAAATGCACACACAAAAAATGCAAATAGTTAACATAAAATGCCACAAAAATCCATAAAATTGTAAATAAAAAAATATTAGGTTTTGAAATTATTGGAGTGATTCATATAGGGCAAAAATCACGTGCTCACAGCTTCCCCTCTTTACTCGGAAACACGAAGAGTTTTTGTGCAAAGATAAGTGAGCGGATACGAGCGATTTTTGCCCGTTTGAATAATCCGTGTGAAGCATTTTTGAAAGAGTTGACCGCACCCTGCTTCTGAGGTTGCCTACATATCCTTGGTTAAAAAGGAATCAGGTCAGTGTAGTTCAGGAAGGTTTGGTAGCTAGGACTACCAGGAGCTGAGATTTTACTGATGTTGCTGCATGCTACTGCTTGCTGACCTTCTTATTACTCCAAAAGGAAAATCAAAGCTAAGCTAGTTATGCCTATCAACTATGAGTTACAAGATTCCTATTTATAAGTCCCTTAAAGCTTGATCTTGAGTCTTAGCTGATTTTTGATGTGGACTCCGATCTGAATCTTGATGCTCGCAAGTTGTAGGTGTTGTTTCTTTCTGCAGCATTGGGTCAAAACAGGATCGGCGGAGCTTGTGACTTCAATCAGATTTTGAGCAATCCGCGCCTTTGTTCGCTTCAACATTTGAGTTCCTTTCTTTTGTTCTTTTGTTCTTTTGTTCTTTTCTTTATTCTGGATTGAGACTCATTCCATCGGTCATCTCGCACCCTATGTCTCGAGGTCAACCTGCTTAAGATACCAAAATAAACAAACAAATGAAATTTTCTGCCCCAGTTTCCACTGGAAAAATTTCGTGAGTTAGTTGTGACACATATCTAAGCGATCAAATCAGGATTATGTATCCTTGTGAATGAATCTAGGTTATGCTGGGAAACGACCGGGTTATGCCGGAAAAGAAAAAAGGTCCTCGGGTTATGTGGGGACGGAAAGAAAAAGTCTCCTTGGCTTATGCTAGGGAAATCCACGAGTTATGCCAGGATTGGAAAGAAAAAGTCTCCTTGGGTTATGCCAGGGAGATCCATGGGTTATGCCAGGATGGAAAAGAAAAAGCTCCTTGAGTTATGCTAGGGAGATCCTCGGGTTATGCCGGGATTTGGAAAGAAAAAGCTCCTTGGGTTATGCCAGGGAGATCCTCGGGTTATGCCGGGATTTGGAAAGAAAAAGCTCCTTGGGTTATGCTAAGGAGATCCTCGGGTTATGCCGGGATTCGGAAGGAAAAAGCTCTTTGGGTTATGCCAGGTAGATCCGCGGGTTATGCCGAGATTTGGAAAGAAAAAAACCCCTTAGGTTATACTGGGGGATCCACGGGTTATGCCAGGATGGAAAGAAAAAAAGGTCTTTAGGTTATGGCAGGGAGATCCTCGGGTTATGCCGGGATTGGAAGGAAAAAAGCTCTTTGGGTTATGCTAGGGAGATCCACGAGTTATGCCGGGATGGAAAGAAAAAAGCTCATTGGGTTATGCCAGGGAGATCCACGGGTTATGCCGGGATTTGGAAAGAAAAAAACTCCTTGGATTATGGCAGGGAGATCCACGGGTTATGCCGGGATGGAAAGAAAAAAGCTCCTTGTGTTATGCTAGGGAGATCCACGGGTTATGTTGGGATTTGGAAAGAAAAAATCTCCTTGGGTTATGCCAGGGAGATCCACGGGTTATGTCAGGATTTGGAAAGAAAAAGCTCCTTGGATTATGCCAGGGAGACGGGTTATGCTGGGATATCTGGGGAATGGGGCCCTATGCTACCATGATTTGTTTTTTTTTGGTATTTTCATTTTCATTGCTTTTCTTCTTCTTTTTATATTTTCCTTTTTATTTAGCAAAACACATGAAAGAATTTGGGGAGAAGCTTCCTTTTTGGTCGATTCCCTGCTGCAAAGTTGTTTCAGCGTTTGCGCATTCCTTTTCTCTTTTGGGTTGCACCTGCTTCTTGCATGGTTGCTTGAATTACACTTGTTTTAACTTTCAACAAAGAACAATTTGTTAATTTGAAACGGTGATTGGTTTTGTGGCCTTGATCATCTCAATTGCGTGATCCCGGCCCAATTTCCGTTGAGAACTTTGCTGCTTACTGGTCTTGAGGGGGAATCTATTTTCAAACAGATAGGACTCAACTTTAGGACTTCATGATGACACGCCCGTGTGGGATCTGACCTTTTCACTTTAATTAGCTCTTAGGACCTTCGCCTTTGACTTTCTTTCCTTTCCAATGTCTTTGCTTTGAAAGCATCAACCACCATGGTCAGTCGGGATTTGACTGACGCACCAGTTGAGGCTGGGTATTTTCTTTGGCTCTTGCCAGGCAGAGCCCTATAAAACCAGTCCTGCCACCTTTTCTTTGTAATAGTCATGAAATCAGAGTTAAACCGAAAGGGATTCAAGGAAGAAGTATACCAAAGGCAAGCATATGAGTTTAAAGAGAAGCGTCCCTTTCAGGGGAAAAAAAGAACTTATCTGGGGTGCATGCTGGCTTCAAATGAACATGACATGCTTCTTGGACTGGACGCCCAACCCACAAAAACTTTTCAGCTTCTCGTGAACCCATTGATCCGCATTTCAAAACCAGGGAACCTTGCAGGACTCTTTTAGTGATGAGACGTCTTCTTTTTGGTCGACAGCGCCCTTTGCGGGTTTTCGCTAATTGACCTCTCTCATTTCTCTTCTCACTGTCACCCGATAGTGCTCTTTACGAGTTTTCACTAAGCAGACTCTCTCATTTTCAATTTCTCTACTCACTGTTGCCTTATGGTGCCCGAAGGTTTTCACTAATAAGACTCTCTTATTTTATTTCTCTCAATTTGAATTGCATCAAATTCCAACAATGATGTTTTTCACTTCCCTGCCTCTGCCAATTGATCGGAAGGACTTGAACAAGGTCTTTGGGTAAAAAGGATTTGGGTGGAACTACAACTTTGGAACCGTTTTTGAGGGCTCATGACCGAACCATTATATCATCTGCCCCAGTTTCAAATTTTGGGGAAATTGGAATTTTTGTTTTTGTGTGACAGAACCTCGGGGAGAGGCTGCCTACGTATCCTTTCGGAATCAAGTCAAATGTATTTCAGGAAAATAATTGTTGTTTTTGTTTTTGTTTTTGTTTTGTTTTTCTTTTCTTTTTTTGTTTTCTTTTCTTTTCTTTTCTTTTCTTTTATTTTCCTGCTTGTATTCCGGGTTCCAAAGAGGGTGACCAAAGAAGAGTAACCGACTCAAAGGGTTTACAAAGGATTGATAGTGTTTGGGGTAGCGGGGAGGAAAGCCTTCGTCATCTCAATTATACAAAAGCCATCGTCGCGGGAGGTCTAGACATAGTACCTTTTTACTGCATCTGCATTGACTGCTATTTCAGGATCATTTCCTTCGACATCTCCCAAATACAGTGCTCATCTTGGCAATATCTTCCTGATTATGTATGGACCTTTCCAATTAGGAGCAAACTTTTCTTTTGCTTCCTAATGATGAGGGAGAATGCATCTCAGCACGATTTGTCCCACTTTGAAATTCCTGGGACGCACTTTCTTGTTATAAGCACAGGCCATTCTTTGTTGGTACAACTGCCCGTGACAAACCGCAGCCATTCGTTTTTCATCAATTAATGACAACTGCTCCAGCCAAGTCCTGACCCACCCGCTAACCTCAATTTCTGCTTTAACAATTATCCGGAGTGAAGGGATTTCTACCTCTGCCGGTATGACAACCTCAGTTCCGTAGACCAACAAGTACGGGGTCGCTCCGATCGATGTACGCACTGTGGTGCGATATCCAAGTAATGTAAAAGGCAGCTTTTAATGCCATTGCCTGGAGCTTTGAATCATCTTTCTCAAAATATTCTTAATGTTCTTATTTGCTGCTTCAACGGCACCATTGGCTTTAGGCCGATAAGGAGTAGAGTTTCTATGTGTTATCTTGAATTGTTTGCATACCTCCCCCATTAGACGACTATTCAAGTTTGCAGTATTGTCGGTAATGATAGTTGCAGGAATGCCAAAGCGGCAAATGAGATTGGAGTGCACAAAGTCTACCATAGCTTTCTTGGTAACTGACTTGAGTGTGATGGCCTCAACCCATTTCGTAAAGTAATCAATTGCAACCAATATGAATCTATGCCCATTCGAAGCTTTCGGCTTGATCGGCCTAATGAAATCCATACCCCAGGCAACAAACGGCCAAGGTGCTGACATCGGATGAAGCTCTGTTGGAGGTGCATGAATCAAATCACCGTGCACCTAGAATTGATGGCATTTCCGAACAAAGCTGAAGTAGTCCTTCTCCATAGTTATCCAATAATACCCCGCTCGCAAGATTTTCTTTGCCAAAACATATCCATTTATATGAGGTCCGTATACCCCTGCGTGTACTTCATGCATAATTCTTTCGGCTTCCTCGGCATCAACACATCTTAGCAAATTGAGGTCCGGGGTCCTTTTATACAAGACATTCCCTTTTAAGAAGAAACCACTCACATGTTGTCTAATGGTTCTCTTTTGATCTCCAGTGGCTTGCTTGGGGTATTCTTGTGTTTTCAGAAATCTCTTGATATCATGATACCATGGCTGGGTGCTAGGTTCTGCCTCGACCGCATTATAATAACCATGCTTTTCTTTGACTTGAATTTCCAGAGGATCAATATGGGCATTGCCTCGATAAGGCAGCATCGAGGCCAGAGTGGCGAGTGCATCGGCTAGTTCATTGTGACACAGAGGGATGTACCTGAATTATATCGACTTGAACCGCTTACTGAGGTCTTCCACATATTGTCGATAGGGAATGAGCTTAACATCTCGGGTCTCCCACTCTCCCTGGGCTTGCCGGATAATTAGATCAGAATCCCCCATGATCAATAAATCTTCAACATCTTGGTCGATTGCCATATTCATGCCCATGATGCAGGCTTCGTATTCAGCTGTATTGTTTGTGTAGAAGAATTAGAGCCTAGCTGTAGCTGGGTAGTGCTGACCAGTGGGTGAGATCAAGATTGCCCCAATTCCTATACCTCTAGCATTTACTGCTCCGTGAAAGAACATTTTCCAAGCACGAGTGTCCTTGGAGATTGCTTCTATTGAATTTACCTCCTCATCTGGGAAGTATGTGCTCAATGGTTGGTACTCCTCATCAACCGGGTTTTTAGCTAAATGATCTGCTAATGCCTGGGCTTTCATTGCCGTGCGAGTGACATAGACTATGTCAAATTCAGTGAGCAAGATTTTCCATTTTGCTAGTCTCCCAGTGGGCATCAGTTTTTGGAATATGTACTTTAAAGTATCCAACCTGTTTATGAGGTAGGTAGTGTGGGCTTGAAGATAATGTCTCAACTTTTGAGTGACCCACGTCAAAGCACAACACGTTCTCTCCAACAAAGTGTATTTAGCTTCGTAACTGGTGAGCTTCTTGCTCAGTAGTAGATTGCCTGCTCTTTCTTACCGGTTATATTATTTTGCCCGAGGACACAGCCAAAAGAATTTTCTAAAACCGTCAGGTATAAGAAGAGAGGTCTCCCTGGCTCCGGTGGGACCAAAACTGGAGGATTTGACAGATATTCCTTGATCTTGTCGAAGGCCTCTTGACATTGAAATGTCCATTTGATTGCTGCATCTTTCTTTAATAGATTGAATATAGGCTCACAGGTGGTAGTCAGTTGAGCAATGAACCGACTGATATAGTTTAACCTACCCAACAAGATCATCACATCCTTCTTAGTTCTCGGAGGAGGTAGATCTCGAATAGCTTTTATCTTTGTTGGATCTAACTCGATACCTCTCCAGCTGACTATGAAACCCAGGAGTTTGCCTAATGGGACTCCGATGGCACATTTAGCTGGATTCAGCTTCAAATCATACTTGTGCAATCGTTCAAAGAACTTTCTCAAATCTTGAACGTGGTCACTCTGAATTCGGGACTTAATGATTACGTCATCCACATACACCTTTATCTCTTGGTGAATTATATCATGGAATATTGCGGTCATGGCTATCATATAGGTTGCTACAGCATTCTTTAGCCCAAATGGCATGACCCGATAACAGTATATACCCCAAGGTGTAGTGAAGGCTGTCTTCTCGGCGTCTTCTTCATCTATCAACACCTGGTGATATCCTGCATAACAATCCACGAAGGACTGTATCTCATGTTTGGCGCAGTTATCAACAAGGATTTTGATGTTGGGCAAAGGGAAATTCTCTTTGGGACTTGCCCTATTCAAATCTCGGTAGTCCACACACACCCAGGTTTTCCCATCTTTCTTTGGCACTGGGACTACGTTGGCCAGCCATGTGGTATATCGGAATACTCGGATTACCCCTGCTTTTAGCTGTTTTGTGATTTCTTCCTTGATCTTATCACTGATATCATTCTTAAACTTCCTTTGCTTTTGCTGAACTGGAGGACAATTGGGATAAATTCGCAATTTATGCACCACTAGATCAACGCTCAGTCCTGGAATGTCATCATATGACCAAGCAAACACATCTTTAAACTCAAACAGGAGTTGGATTATTGCATCTCGAGCTTTCTCATCTGTGTGAATGCTTATTTTGGTTTCCCTTTATTTCTTTGGCTATTCCCAAATTAATCGGTTCAGTGTCATTCAAATTTGGCTTAGGTTTGTTCTCAAATTGTTCCAATTCTCGATTTATTTCCCTAAAAGCCTCTTCTTCATCATATTCCGGTGCTTCATTCATTATTTCACAGTTAGATAGCGTGTTTGGATCTGGGCATGAAGTCCGCAAGCATGTCATGTTATTTAAAGCCGCATTATTAGAACTAAAAAGAAACAAAATGAAAAAGAAAAATAACTAAAATCAGAAAGAATAACGAGCAAATGGACGATGAAATTGTGATTTCATTTCTTGGAATTTGGAAAGATAACAGGGTTTACATTCAGGAATTTAAAGACAAGAAACTAAAAGAAACATCCGAGTTACACCCTGAAATAACTCGGGATGTAGAAAAAGTGGCAGGGCTAGTCTACCAGGACTCTCGCCTTATCGGAAATGGCGTAGCCTTCTAGTTTTGGAGTTTAGCATCTGGTCCCATGTATAGCACCTCGGTGCTAGTACCCTCCCTTGGCTGAACCATGTGGGTCTCATAAAGCATTTGTCTCATAGCTCCACATATATCGTCGATTTCCTCAGCCGTGAACACCTCATCGTCTTCCTCTTCGCTATACTTAGGCTTGACAAAAGTATCATAGATATGTGGTAATGGTTGTGGAAGGACCCATCCTTCCTTCTTTCTCTCCTCTGCCCATTTTTCATCATCTGGGGTAGGGTGGAAGCCTATCCCGAAGAACTTTTCTGTTGTGGTTAGGGTTACTGTCTCCGATATTCCTTGTAAAGCTTTTTCCAATCCTTTCCCTGGTTTGAAACCGTGTCTAATCATCTCTTTGTCCACCATAATTGAAACATTAGACAGGAAAGGCTGGGGGCGTGGATTTCCCTCCTCGTACTGATCTGCCACCACAATTTCAAAGGCTTGATAAACAATATGTTAACTTCCTTCCCTCGCCTCCAAGCATGGGATAGATGGGTCTCGATAAATGGACTGCCCGTCTCCTTCATGGACCACGATTTCCTAATTTTCATACTCAAATTTCACCATTTGGTGGAGGGTCGAGGGTACAGCTCCCGCAGCATGCATCCAGGGCCTTCCCAGAAGAAAATTGTAAGATGTGTCCATGTCCAACACCTGGAAGGTTACCTCGAAATCCACCGGGCCTATAGTTAATATCAAATTAATTTTACCGATGGTATACCTCTTAATGCCATTGAAAGTTCTCACACACATATTATTGGGACGAATCCTTCCAGTCCTGATTTCCATTCTTTGCAGTGTGGAGAGTGGGCAGATGTCAACGCCCGAGCCTCTATCCACCATAACTCGCTTGACATAGTAACCTTCATACTTGTCAGTCAGATGTAAGGCTTTGTTATGGGCCGCACCTTCTGGAGGCAAGTCATTTTTACTAAAGGAGAGTTGATTGACAGTGAAGAACCTTTCTGCCATTCTTTTGAGATTTTCAACTGAAGTTTCAATTGGCACATATGCCTCATTCAAAGTGTTCATTAATATCTTCTGATGTTCAGAGGATTTCGTCACCAATGACAACACCGACACTTGTTCAGGATATTTTCTCAATTGATCTAGTGGTTCATAATCAGGCATCTTCATTTTCTGGAAGAAGGCCTCTGCTTCCTCAGCACTCACTGGCTTCTTGGACAGCAAACTCTTTCGTGTGGCATTATTTACCTCATGTATATTTGAATATTTATCAACAAAGGTTTTTCCTGGAAGTTCTCCCGAGATTTCTTTTCCCTTGTATGTAACAACTGTCTGCTGATAGTTTCATGGCACCGCAGAAGGGTCGTCATTGGCTTCTGTGGTACACATCCAATAGCCACTGGCTCATTCAGTTGAGGTGGTTTAATTGTCCCCCGTACCATATAAGAACCTTTTGGTATATACATTTGTCTCCCCTTTTCCACTTCAAACTTCTTCGGAGCGCTCACAACTAGTGATTTTTCCTGGCGACCTCGCGGAACATAAAGAATTCCATTTTTCCGGAGGGGCTGTCTCTGCTTTTTTTTCAACTTTCTTCTCAGGTTTAGTCTTGACAATTTTATTCTTCTTTTCCCCTTTTTCTTGCTTCTGGGCTGCCTTGGGCTTCCTTTCATCATCGGCAATAACAATTATAGCTTTCAATGCTGGATCAAACTCCCTCTCTTCACAAATCATCCCGATTACTGGCCCATTATTGTGAGCGAGCAACGGATTGTTGGTCACATTTGGGGCTTATTTGTCCCTCAACTCTATTTTTCCTTATTTTATCACATCTTCCACGGCTTTCTTTCCAACAATTATCTGTACACTGCCCCCCAGCTCTTGAGTGATAAGCACATCGGACGCCCCGTTGATAGGATGGTGATTCTGGGTTTTGCCTGTTTTGGGGTATGGGTTGCAGCAAATTCATCTAAACAAGCTTCGGGAACAGATTGGAGTAGGTTTCATCAATTGGTGTAAAGTTTGGTCTTCTGGGTAGTTCCCGAGGACGGAAGTTATTCTGTGGAGGTCGGGGATTATAGTGGTTCTGGTGAGGAGGCTGGTTTCTTTGGAATGGAGGTTAATTTCTGTTGTCTTGTGGCTGCGGTCGAGTGAAAGGTTGAGCATTCATGACCGCATAAGGTGGGGGGAGCATAAGCCATATCAGCATAAGGATAGTAGTGTTGAGGGGTTCTTTCGGAGAACACAGGTCTAGGAGCCTGATATCTTCTTCACCCTGATGTTTCCATAACTGTTTCTTTTTTTTACCTTTGGCCATTCCTCCAGATCCACCTTGGATGGCTTGGGAGGTTGCTCTGATGGCTGACTGAGTCAAAATACAGCCCATTTTCAAACCGTTCTCTACCATTTCACCAATTTTAATTGCCTCTGCAAAAGGCTTGCCTATGGCCGACATAATATTTTGGAAGTAATCTGCTTCCTGGGCCTGGAGGAAGACAGTGACCATTTCTACCTCATCCATGGGAGGTTTCACCCTCGATGCCTGTTTGTGCCATTTAATAGCATATTCTCTGAAGCTTTCCGAGGGTTTCTTCTTCAAATTTGCCGAAGAATTCCGATCTGATGCGATGTCAATGTTATATTGAAACTGCCTTACAAAATCTCTGGCAAGATTGTCCCAAATGTGCCAACTTGAGACGTCTTGGTCCATGTACCATTCTGAGGCAATGCCTACTAAGCTCTCTCCGAAATAAGCCATCAACAACTCTTCTTTTCTGCCGGCCCCATGTAGCTGATTACAATACTTCTTCAAGTGAGCAATAGGGTTGTCGTGCCCATCATACTTTTCAAACTTTGGCATTTTAAAACCTAAGGGCAAGTGCACATGAGGGAACATGCACAGATCTGTATAAGAGACACTTTTTTTCCCACTCAAGCCTTGCATATTCTTTAAGCTTTGCTCAAGGCTCCTCATTCTTTTCGCCATCTCGTCCTGCTCCGGAGCTTTGGAAGTTTTGTCTTGCCCTGTTGTAAGCTCATATGGTGGTGGCTGAGAGTAAGTATATTGAGGATCTTGAGGAGGATCATCCTGAAAGACAGGGTTTGGGAAGGTGAAAACCGAACGATCGAAAGCATGCTTTGGTAGTGATGGTTGTCTTTTTGCAGAGCATGGGGGAGCAGTGAAGATGTTAGGAGCTGCTCCTGATGGGAACACCTAGGGGCGGACCTCAGAAGGTGTTTCTAGGAAGTGAGCGGTCATAGTGGGCTGTCCCAACGGAGTATTTGGGTGGCTAAAGGGGACGGTGGAAACACCCCCGGATCTAGGAAATAGTTCAGGAAATCCAGGGATGGTACTTGGGGGTTCTTTTCCATTGGTCCAGGCGTCCTACATTTCCATGAGTCGGAGATGCAGTATCTGATTCTCTTTGGCTGTAATAGACTCAGATGCCGGGACCCCCGAGATGGGGCTATCTTCAGATATAGGAATTGCAGGCAAAGTCATTTCTGTAGACATTTCCACACTGCCTCTCGATCTGGTAAAGTATTGATGCGATGCCAGAGTACCACAACCAACCACCATTTCTAAAGGCTAAGCTGGAATTTGACAGCAGCAACGGTTAGTTCGAAACAACTAACAGATAGGGAATCGCACATTGGGGTGTGATGGACCTATAAAGTTAAATTAGTATCTACATGTTTGTTACGGTTGCATGCATCATCCCGGCTTTTCTTTTGTTTTCCTCGCTTTTCTTTCTCTTTTTGTTTTTCTCTCATGTTCTTTTCCCTCAGTTTTATTTGTTTTCTGCTTTTCCTTTTCTTTTGCCATGGTTTTTCTCCCAATACCTTATTTTCTTCTTTTGCATTTATTTCCTCTCTTGTTTTTCCTTTTATTTGCTTCCCTCGTATTTCTCTTTTTCTCTTTTTTCTTGTTTTCTCTTTTCTTAGGATCATGGTCGAATCTTATGGAGATTGCCTACGTATCATGACCCCGCATGAATCAGACCAAGTGTAGTTCTTGCAAATAAATGCAAAAATAAGGAAATAATTTTTTGGGATTTTTCAATCTTTCATTAATAAAAACTTCGATTACAAAAGATACTAGACGATTTGTTTTTCTAAAAAAGGAGAATTACAAAACAGAATCAAAAGCAAAATACAGACTCGATTAACTAGGAATACATCAAAACTTCAAATCCTGGGGCCCGCGTGCCGTCATTCGGCATCACCGCGGGCCTGCGTGAAAGACCCCTTTGCAACTGTTCCAAATCATTCATGACCTGATGAACAAATATCATTACTGAATCAAAGAAAGTGGTACGACCCATTCGTTCACCGGCTTGACATTTCATAATGATATAATTTGCAATGCTTCTGATTCTTTCCCTGATTCGGCCCTTTTCTTAGAGTAGTCGACTTATCTATTGGGTACGAGCCTCTAGCACCTGAGAGTCCTGGAAGTGATGATCTTGCAACAGTTTTATTTCCTTCTCCATCTCGGCGATTAGCCCATATCATTGTTTTCTCTCCGCCTAAAATTCTTTGTCCCGCCGGGCTGCCTTATCTTCAAGGTTGTTCATTTTTCTCTTCATATTAGCAATGGTTCCCTCGTAGTTTCTTTTCATTTGTTGTACAAATTGGGAGCTTTCCTCGGTCTTCTTTGCCCACGGTGTCCGAAGTCTTGCCATGTTCCCTTTGTATTTCTCCAATTCTTCCTGGCAATCCGAGATTTGCTTTTGCAACCCTTTTATCAACCTCTCGTCAGACCGTTTTCTTTCCTGATTTTTGGCATCTATTTTCATTTGTTGGATTTGAGCCTTGAGAGCTTCATTCTCCTGGGACAGTTTCTTTTTATCTCATTCATCAGCTGCGGCTTGTACACTCTTTTCAAATTGAAGATCTCGGACCTGTTGCTCCAACTTTCCTATTCTTGCTCGGTATTCCCTTTCCTTGGCTAGCTAATCCCGCTACACCTGGGCCCCGTCGGTGAATTGCTACACATGTGGCCTTTTGGTGGGTCTCTCGGGAATCTGAAATCTTTTGCCAAACCAAGTCACGTATTTGTGATCCACCTCGCCTCTAGCTCGGTCCTGTACTATAGTCTTAGGCTCAAGGTACCTGCACTCATTCCATATTTGTCGGATCTTTCCTTCTGGGAATTCAGCCTTTGGACCTAACTCAATGATTTGTCTGCTCAAGTCTTCATCATTGTGAACAGTTTGGAATCTTCCTAAATGCCTCAAGACTCGGTAGGGAGCGTAAGGTTGGATGCTTCGAATACCCATCAAAAGAATGTAAGGTACTTCCGCCGATGTGTACACAGCCTCGGTAGTAGAAAGCCATCCAAAAGCTCATTCAACTTTATCCGTAGTCAAATATCTCAAGCATGCAACCAAGCCTCAGTGCCCTCGGGGAACTCAATACTTGTTATCCGGATCCTGAATTCCGTAATACAACTCAGCCCGGTTAGACCATAGTTCATATACCCCGTGCGATGATAAAGGTGCTCTTGTATCCACAGCTGTAGTAGCATATTACAACCCTTAAAGAATTTCACACCCTGTCGACACATGGTTAAAGCTCGGTACATTTCCGCCACAATCAAGGGAACCACTGTGCTAGTAGGCTTCTTTATGGCAACATCCAACATTCCTGCAAGGCCGAGGTCTATGTGACCGCCTTTTCTTGGACAGACCACAACTCCCAGAAAATCTACCATGAAGTCTAATCACCGTCGGGCCTCCCATTTATCTTTGTTCCCGACATGTGTCAAACCGATGTTGGGTTCCTCAAAACCTTTCAGATTGCCATACCGGTGATATAAGAAATGTAGTGTGAAACACCCCTCTGCTAGATGCGGGTCTTGAATGTCCCGACTGATGATCAATAAGTCTAAGAACCTATGAAGCGTTATCGGTCTCGGTGCTAATGGGTATCTACTCCTTAGGTTCCCATTGAGACCCGCATATCTCGCAATCTCCTCCAGTGTGGGTGTAAGCTCAAAGTACGAGAACCGGAATACATTACAGGTTGGGTCCCAGAATGGTATCAGTGCCTCAATAATATCCTTCCTTGGTTTGATGTTCAAAAAATCGACGAGACCGCCCAAAACCTTGACCACGGTTTCTCTGCTACCTTTTCCCAAATCATTCCACCACATGTGGAGCTTTAAAGGGATCTCGCTCAGGACTGAGAAGGTTTCGTTGTTACTTGAGTTCATCCTGCACATTTATTTAAAGGGGGATTTAATGATTTATTTTGACCTAACAAAGAAAAATGACTATTTTTGCAAAATATTATTTATTTATAAAACAAGGATTTGGTTTTGCAAATACGGTCTTTCAGCACTTCTGGGAGGAAGATTTTAAGGTTGTGCCCGCATACCCTTTAAAAATGACTCAGGGTGGTTGTTCTTGCACAAACAGCCTTCCGATGCCTTTTGGGGATATTCGTCTTATTTTAAACAAGAATGACATCACCCGACTTATTTATGACAAATTAAAATTTTGACATTTTTTGGGTTATTTTTTCAAAAGGGAGGTTGGACCCGATGAGGATTGCCTACGTATCTCACATCCGGTGAGAATCAAACTAACCTAGTTCGGGAAGATTTGCCAAAATCAAAATGTATATTTTGAACAATAATTTTTTCATTTTTCAAATATTTTTCTTTTTCCATTTTTCAAAAATTCGGCAGCATTTCGGTACTATTTGAGCATTGGATTTTCACAACAAATGGTTACCCTCACTTAGTTCTAACACTGCTATTTTTCTCATTTTCTCCCATTATATACTATCCGGTCAACATGCAAAGCCGAGCAAATAAATACGCAAGTAACACGTAAGATGCATCAGGATGGTCTTTTTCATTTCAGGTCACCTATCCTAGACGGACCCAACCCCTGCGTTGAGTCCCCTAAGTCAAATGTACATGATGCAAACAAACATCCTACTAGGGATCCGGCATGAGTTTTTGTTCTTCTAGGTTTAAACCATAGGTTTATTGGTCTAGACCTGGCTTACCCGAGCAGATAACTCGGGTCGAGGGGAAGGCAGCGTACCGGGGATACAGAAGCTCCGCCGGCTTAGCAACTTATCCAAACCTCGTTCTAAATGGGAGAAGACTATAAACAGAAGAGAAGCTACACGAAGTGCACCCTTCTCCATGATGTAGAAGACTCAGAGATAGGAAGGGATTCGTAGCAGTTTATATGTACAATTTAACAAATATCAAAGCGGTAAAATATTTAGCACATATAGCATGAAACATGTAGAAAAATCAGATAAAGCCAAATATAATAATTATACTAAGCTCGAATTCTTGAACCCTGAATCCAAATTATGGGTTTGTGTCCCCAGCAGAGTTGCCAGAGCTGTCACACCTCCTTTATTACACACCTACCCCGAAGGATAATGTATAAGGGAGTTTTTCCAATTAAAGTGACATTATTCGAAATGGGATTATTTAGTTGTTTAGAGTCGCCACTTGGGATAGGATTGGCTTTTGGTGTCCCAAGTCACCGGTTTAACTTGAATCCCAAATTGAGGAAAGAGCTTCTGAATAAGGAATTATGTTAACCCGAGGGAAGGTATTAGGCACCCCCGAATTCCGTGGTTCTAGCACGGTCGCTTAAATTATTATTAATGGCTAAAATCTGATTTTTTTATTACATGTTATCCTATAGTGCAATTTAAAAATTACTTACCGCTTTTAATTAAATTTTAAGAAAGTGAACGTCGTTTAAAAATATATTTTTGGATCACGTCACATGAAATGCACCCGGATCCTCGACACATTTTTATCTAACGTTTTAGGATTTGGATTTGGGTTGCATGAAATGCACGCCCGTATTTAGGAAGGTGAAATTATTAAAAAGCACACCTAAAGCAACTAACGTGTTATTAACTTTGTGGGAGGCCATGAAAATTTACTAAATGGAACGTCCCGATTTCTACGTATTTTAATATAAACAATTAAAGAGGGCCACACAATTTATGCATTTTATTTGGCGTGACGCACCTTTTTTTAAAAAAAAGGCCATCCTAGAGCAAACTATGATTTCTATTGAATTTGTCTCTAAAGGGTCCTAATTAATTAATATTATTAATTGCCATTATTTAAAGTAAATAAAGAATTTGGGCCTCAAGTTCAAGTCCACACTTGAACAAGAGGTACACCTCTTAATTCAAGCATGCTACTTAACAAGAAGGCCCAAAACCATGTTACCAAATTAATTCTATGATCTTAATATAAGCCCCCACCTCTAGTATTTTTGGGGCTTCAGCCAATTAGCCCAATTTTTGTAATATGAGGCTGCCCTGTGATTTGGGCTCATTATTGAAGGACCCAAGCCCAAGTGGTATTTTCGCACAAATCTCAGCTATGAAGCTGAACACTAATTATTTGGACCTTGTGTTTGAGCCCAGAAATAAAGTTTAACTTGATGCAAAATCTGAAGTTGATCCAGGATTAGTTATTGAATTTAACAACTAACAATGCTACAACTATTTTAAACTGTTTGTTAAAACTTCTATTTTGCTAATTTAACATTCAAATCCATCCAAGGGTGCATATATAGATCAGATTTTAAAGACCGAATTATAAGCTAACATCTAAGCTCGTGATTCTTCATTGAAATGTGATTCAATAAAAGACTTATGCACATGCTATTTTATTGAAACGTGTTTCTTTATTTTTGTGAATCAAACATGCTGAAACTCATATTTTAATCTAACATCTAAACTACCAGCTAGCTAACATACTTATCTATATGAATTATGACTACTATATTTACTATCTAATTGAGACATAAAACTTGAACAATCAACTTTAATCTAATTATATCTACTATCAATAAACACTGTATTTCGTCATGCTGAAATCCAAACAGTCCATAGCAGTTTAGAACAGTCATGTTTAATTACAAATGAAAATCTATCCTAAAACTACAATAAAACATTGAAACAACCGAACACTACAATAAGATTATGCTTCAACTTCATTTCATTTTCAGCTGGAGATCTACATGGTAATGAATTTCAGAATATGTACCTGAGTATTAGATCACAATAAGAAGAAATAGGAGTCATCAGCAGCAGATGACTAACAGCATGGTTCAACAACGATAACAGGAGCAGTTTCAGAACCAAAATGACACCACAAAACCCGAAAATCAACCCAGCAATAACGAATCCAGTAAATAACCAAAACAAACCACTCGAGCAAACAAGATTCTCAAGTTACTGCACTAGGTTTTCGAAATTCCATTTTGATCCCCATCTAGAAACTTTTAGGGATTTCTATTCCCTGTTATTACAATGTTCCTTAAGTAAAATACCTACAATACCCTGAATTGTTCCCTAAAATTACCAATTTATGTTAATCATCCTAACCCTTCTAACTACATGTGGTTAAACTAAAAAATCTGAAAAATTAATCAGCTAAACAAATTCCATCACAAATCTTAACACTAACTAACTACTAATTTTTAGATTACAAATGTCACGACCCGATTCCCAAACCCGGTCGTGATGGTGCCTCTCGTGAACACAAGGCCAGCCAACATAACAACAATGCCCCTTTTTAATAGTTAACAAACATAAATGAATGAATAATACGACTTAATGGCATTAGTAACTGATATTTACCACCCAACACAGCCCGACCGGGGTGTCACAAGTCACGAGCATCTAAAGAAGCCTGAACACAACTACAGAATCTGTAATTTACATGGATCAAATTTAAAATCAAAGAAGGGAAAATTAGGTGTCGCAGACGCTGGCGATCACCTTACTCCGCTACAATAGTGATACCTTCAATCAGCTCAAAACCCGCTACCAGGTGAAACAATACCTGCAACTGCACACGAGGTGCAGGGAGTAAAGTGAGTACTCCAACTCAATGAGTAATAAGAGTAATTAATAACTGAGCGGTAAGAAAACACGTAAAGCACTCTATCATGCTATATAGGACAGTACGACCCTTGAGAAAACAGTAATTCCGTGAAAATCCTTTAGAAAATATGTGGCTCAGTTAAAAACGTCTTTTGAAAATATCCTTTTCCCAACAGTCAATCAATTGAATGCATAATCAGATAGTGCAAGTCCGCACATAAGTAAGCCCCTTGGGCACATCACTTCATTACAAATAACACCGGGGTATCTGGTAATAGTGCAAGAAATAGCATGGATGCCAATGATATGAGAGTGTTGAATGTCATGCCACGTAGTACAAACAGGAACCAATGCATGAATGCAATGCCATGCACATGACCGTTGCAGTGCGCAGCCCGATCCATTTAGTTACCCGCGCTCATTGTGGGGGTTCAGACTCTGGAGGGGCTCCTACAGCCCAAGCACAATATCAATATCACACCATTGTGGCGCGCAGCCCGATCCATGCTCAGTCCATAAATGCACGTAAGCCACCGGGGCAATATTCAAATAACAGTTCTCAGTTCCGAAGATTAAAATATGTAGTTTAAGTTTTGAAAACCTTAGAAGTATGACTGGACATTTCAAAATAGTGTTTAACTCAGGACTGAAATCATTTAACATGCCAAGTATCATGGAAACAGTGATAATAATCCCTAAAGGATTCAATCAGTTGGCACGAGGCCCAATCACGACAATTAATCCATTTCTGTAAGGATATCAACTAAGCTTCAATCAATTAGGTAGTTATTTAATTAAGCGGGACGAAACAAGTCAGAATCCCCAATGGTGCGCTACCCCACGCCCGTTATCCGGCATGCAAGTCACCTCAATACAGCACTATGATGTGCAAATCCGGGGTTTCAAACCCTCAGGATATCATTTACAAGTATTACTCACCTCAAACCGGAACAATTTCAAGCTCGTGACGCCTTTGCCCCTCAATTCAGCTTCCATGCACGTCGAATCTAACCAAAATCAGAGCAAATACATCACACTTTGCCAAGGGAACAATACCCAATCTAAAAAAATCAAAATATAGCAAAAATCTCGAAACTAGCAAAATCCGAGCCCCGGGCCCGCTTCTCAAAAATTTACAAAACTTACATTACCGGATTCCTCATCTCGCCACGAGTTCATACATACCAAGAACTCCCAATGCCGAGCTCAAATGACCTATCAAATCCCAATTTGAAATATTAAAACTCAATCCCTAGCTTTAGTCCTTTTAATGAATTTCAACCAATTTCCATGTTAATTCTACCATAAATTGAATAATTAGGCCAAGGAACTTACCTCCATTCGATCCTCAGTCAAAACGCTCAAAAATTCTCGCCCAAAGCTCTCCAAGATGCTCAACAATGGAGAAAAATAACCCCCAAGTCGCGGATGAAATGTCATTTTAAAACCCTTCTGTCCACAACAACTTTCGCTTCTGCGGCCACGCAACCGCTTCTGCGGCCACGCAACCGCTTCTGCGGTCACCGCTCTTGCGGTCTTTTTTCTGCTTCTGCGAGCTTTCACTTAAGGGGCATGAACGCTTCTGCGGTCCAAAACTCGCACCCACGATACTGCTCCTGCGGTCAAGGCTTCTGCTTATGCGGAACCAGCCCTGAGCTCGAATTCCGCTTTTGCGCCTGCCCATCACTTCTGCAATACCGCTTATGCGGTTGATTCATCTCTTATTCGGACACTTCTGAACACACTCCTTTTCGCACCTGCGGAGCTTCTTCTGTTTCGGCGAAGCCGCATCTGCGGTCTCCTTTTCCGCAGATGCGGAAACACCTGCTGCAACAAAAACCAGCAAAATTTCCAACTTCAAATTCTCTCGTTCAACCACCCGAACTCATCCCGAGGCCCCCGGGACCTCAACTAAAAGCACCAACATAACCCAAAACATCATATGAACTTGTTCCAATCATAAAAACATGTCAAACAATACTAAAATCATTAATTCACCACGGATTCAAGCCTAAGTTCTTCAAAACATCCGAGATGCGCATTCGATCAAAAACCTGACCAAACGATGTCCGAATGACCTTAAAATTTGCACACATATCCAAAATCACCCAACGAAGCTACAGTAACTCTCGGAATTCCATTCCGACCCTTGGATCAAAATCTCACCCATCAACCGGAATTTGCCAAAATTCTAACTTCGCCAATTCAAGCCTAATTCTACACCGGACCTCCAAAATCAAGTCCGATCATGCTCCTAAGTCACAAATCATCCCCCGAAACTAATCGAATTACCGGAAATCACATCCGGGCCCTCTAACTCTATAGTCAACATTCGGTTGACTTTTCCAACTTAAACTTTCCTTAAAGAGACTAAGTGTCTCTTTTCTTATCAAAACCAATCCAAATCAATTCTCACACATCACATACCGATAAAGAAATATTAAGAAGCAAGAAACGGGAAAGGAACAGAGCAACAACACATGAGACGACTGGTCGGGTCGTCACATCCTCCCCAACTTAAACAAACGCTCGTCCTTGAGCGTACCCAGAGTTGTCCTAGAATCCAACCAATAGCTGAATGACCTTACCAAGCATATACCCGGAGTGATCCCTCGTCACCCTATCTTACATAGGTCTGATAATAAAACTCCGCTGAAATTTCACAGTCTATCTAGGCCATAAACAGTAGAACCACATTGCACTTTCCGAAATCATACTGAAAATCAGAACCTCACGTCAATATTCAGAATAAACTCGAACCAGCAGTAATAAACCATGCCTGCAACCTCAGGTGAAATCATGCAATATATCACATAATCCAACACTCGAAACGATAGTCACTATTCACAGCAGTTGCCCACAATACTCAATTACCGATAGGAACCTCTTATTAGCTAAAGTCTTATTCCAACACTTTCATATACTGCCAACGAAAAATAAAACACGCGATCAACCGTAACCATTCCTCAGGTCACCCATACATAAAGCCACTTCCCTGTTGACTAATGCTACAACAGATTTTCGGGCCAAACCTTGATATAAACTTTCTAACCAGCTGAAATCACATCTGTTCGCATTCATTAATGACTCCAACGATCACCTCGAATTCAACACAACACCCTGGTGATACGACACCTCAATACAGGCCTAAGCCACAACTTGCATAATGCACGCACCATTAAGGAACGGTCTGGACATACTCAAATCATGACAAATGACTCAAACGAAAGAGTTGTACCCCAAGCTCAACAGTACCATTACAACAGAAAGATGAGACCCCGTCTCACATCATAGAAATAGAGTACCTGAATCCTCCTCGAAAGGTCATAACTTCGCGTGGCCTCGCCACAACGCGCGATCCTATCCAAACACTGTTACACATGAAGCACCTCAAGTCACCATGCTCAAAATAGACAGCCACACACAGATTGATGTCTGAAACTAAGAAATCCATCACACCCACGGTGAAGCAAGTAATATACACCATTCAATCCTGAAAGGACACAACCGATGCGCCATTCCCCGAGCAACACCCAATACGGACTTTCCTCAGAAAACAGGAAGCAAGACATACAAAGTAACACATGGAAAACTATTCTCAACATCACATTGTTGCGGCATGCAACCCGATCCAGATAACATACCCGTGGCGGCGTGCCACCCGATCCACACAAATATCTCTCATAGGGAGATGCACATCGAGCCAAAATTTGCTCATTATAACAAAATAATGAGTATCGGTCGTAAGCATACTGAGTGCATAATGATATCTA
>MU771387.1:141800-198543 GCA_026770625.1 Nicotiana glauca | reverse complement strand
GGACTGAAATCATTTAACATGCCAAGTATCATGGAAACAGTGATAATAATCCCTAAAGGATTCAATCAGTTGGCACGAGGCCCAATCACGACAATTAATCCATTTCTGTAAGGATATCAACTAAGCTTCAATCAATTAGGTAGTTATTTAATTAAGCGGGACGAAACAAGTCAGAATCCCCAATGGTGCGCTACCCCACGCCCGTTATCCGGCATGCAAGTCACCTCAATACAGCACTATGATGTGCAAATCCGGGGTTTCAAACCCTCAGGATATCATTTACAAGTATTACTCACCTCAAACCGGAACAATTTCAAGCTCGTGACGCCTTTGCCCCTCAATTCAGCTTCCATGCACGTCGAATCTAACCAAAATCAGAGCAAATACATCACACTTTGCCAAGGGAACAATACCCAATCTAAAAAAATCAAAATATAGCAAAAATCTCGAAACTAGCAAAATCCGAGCCCCGGGCCCGCTTCTCAAAAATTTACAAAACTTACATTACCGGATTCCTCATCTCGCCACGAGTTCATACATACCAAGAACTCCCAATGCCGAGCTCAAATGACCTATCAAATCCCAATTTGAAATATTAAAACTCAATCCCTAGCTTTAGTCCTTTTAATGAATTTCAACCAATTTCCATGTTAATTCTACCATAAATTGAATAATTAGGCCAAGGAACTTACCTCCATTCGATCCTCAGTCAAAACGCTCAAAAATTCTCGCCCAAAGCTCTCCAAGATGCTCAACAATGGAGAAAAATAACCCCCAAGTCGCGGATGAAATGTCATTTTAAAACCCTTCTGTCCACAACAACTTTCGCTTCTGCGGCCACGCAACCGCTTCTGCGGCCACGCAACCGCTTCTGCGGTCACCGCTCTTGCGGTCTTTTTTCTGCTTCTGCGAGCTTTCACTTAAGGGGCATGAACGCTTCTGCGGTCCAAAACTCGCACCCACGATACTGCTCCTGCGGTCAAGGCTTCTGCTTATGCGGAACCAGCCCTGAGCTCGAATTCCGCTTTTGCGCCTGCCCATCACTTCTGCAATACCGCTTATGCGGTTGATTCATCTCTTATTCGGACACTTCTGAACACACTCCTTTTCGCACCTGCGGAGCTTCTTCTGTTTCGGCGAAGCCGCATCTGCGGTCTCCTTTTCCGCAGATGCGGAAACACCTGCTGCAACAAAAACCAGCAAAATTTCCAACTTCAAATTCTCTCGTTCAACCACCCGAACTCATCCCGAGGCCCCCGGGACCTCAACTAAAAGCACCAACATAACCCAAAACATCATATGAACTTGTTCCAATCATAAAAACATGTCAAACAATACTAAAATCATTAATTCACCACGGATTCAAGCCTAAGTTCTTCAAAACATCCGAGATGCGCATTCGATCAAAAACCTGACCAAACGATGTCCGAATGACCTTAAAATTTGCACACATATCCAAAATCACCCAACGAAGCTACAGTAACTCTCGGAATTCCATTCCGACCCTTGGATCAAAATCTCACCCATCAACCGGAATTTGCCAAAATTCTAACTTCGCCAATTCAAGCCTAATTCTACACCGGACCTCCAAAATCAAGTCCGATCATGCTCCTAAGTCACAAATCATCCCCCGAAACTAATCGAATTACCGGAAATCACATCCGGGCCCTCTAACTCTATAGTCAACATTCGGTTGACTTTTCCAACTTAAACTTTCCTTAAAGAGACTAAGTGTCTCTTTTCTTATCAAAACCAATCCAAATCAATTCTCACACATCACATACCGATAAAGAAATATTAAGAAGCAAGAAACGGGAAAGGAACAGAGCAACAACACATGAGACGACTGGTCGGGTCGTCACATCCTCCCCAACTTAAACAAACGCTCGTCCTTGAGCGTACCCAGAGTTGTCCTAGAATCCAACCAATAGCTGAATGACCTTACCAAGCATATACCCGGAGTGATCCCTCGTCACCCTATCTTACATAGGTCTGATAATAAAACTCCGCTGAAATTTCACAGTCTATCTAGGCCATAAACAGTAGAACCACATTGCACTTTCCGAAATCATACTGNCGATAGCACCGCACTATATGGGCCCACAGTCCGAAAATCATAACGCCTCACAGCACAGAAAAAGCAACTCATAGATATCCCCAGATCACTAGCAGGTTCAATAACAATCGAATCAACCTATACTTCATCAATACAATTCGGGGCCAACCAAGCCAACTCAAGCTAAGCACGTATCCAATCAGCTTACCAACAAACTCATTACCAAGAAGCCTGAAGCTGCTCCTTACACTACTATAAATCTTGTCGGAGCCGTATGATATGGTGTACGACACCAAATCAATACCGAAATCCAAAATCTCGCCCGGCGACATGCCCGGCCACAAGGAACGCATCTGAAAAGTTCCTCAATACCGGAACTGAATCAATGGTAGAAACCTTTACACTAACATCTGCCACAAAGGCTCAATTAAGGAAAGCAATCCTTCCCAGCCGTCTATTGTTCTTTGGAATACAAGCCACACTGCTAGAACATAATCCGATGAACCTCACCACGCAACCTGTGGCATTTTTCGACATAGCCCATAGCACAATAGTCTAGAATAGCCCAACTCCGAGACAACCAGTCTACACCCCAATATCATATCCAGAATCTAATATACCAAGCAAAGAAAGATCCACTCGGGCCTCAAAATCCCAATAGCCGCTAACGGTACCAATACACGCGATCCACAACCACTACATAGTCTGTACCTGAGAACTCCCAGTTTCCAATTCCGTCTAGCACACGAATCACTGTACCTAATCCCCAAATTCCACAGTATGAATACATATTACACCTCAAGTACCCAGTCATTCCATAAAAGATATTTTAAAATTCCCCCTGTGCCACCAAACTAACTCAGATATCAACAGTCGATCTATCAAGAAAATGCCGCAACACTACCGAAGTGCCATCAACTTAATCACATTGCCCTTTTTTTTGAAACATATACCCTCGTTAAATCACTAGAATAGCAATACCATTTCCTTAATCATCTGAAGATCAATTCTTTAATCACCTGCAGCTGCCCGTGCTGCTTACGAATTAATGACCTTCCATTCTGAACTGAACTAAATCCTCGAACACGCAAATCTCAATTCTCCACAACATACCGCGTATACCATGACACACTAGGATAACACGAGAACTTCATCTCCTTTTTTTTCTTAGCCGCCGACATCTATATACTCCACTAGTCAAGAACTCTCCATCAATCCCATCTAGAAGTGAAATCATTACACATTCCATGCTTCGCGTGCCCATAGACAATATCTACGTCGCCACCCCACGGTAAAACTCATCAAGAACTCTCTCTCCCAGTTCCATTGCACAAGCTAAATGCCAGGACTGAATCCTTCTACCCGAACCAAGCTAAGCAAGCTGTCAGAACTCAAGAGCCTTGCTGCACAATACTAGTAAAAGCTCATTACCTCGAACACATACGAAGAATTAATCATATCCTTACTATACCGATTCGGTCTACTATCAAGTTATTCCATCTATCAAATTTCTCTTTTTATTCATCATCCACTTGATATTTCTCCTTCGTTGTAGCATCACAATGCCTCAATCTAGGCTTACCACACGAGACTCGCACATAAGACCACACTGTGTAAGACCCATGGCCACTGAATACTCTCTCAACCGTTCCCAGAAATACCACATTCCAGAGTACTTTACCCCGAAGAACTTCCTGCGACTCTAAATTCGTTACCATTACTTTCCAGATACCGATACATAGGATCCCATAAGCAACATAAAAATACCACAAGTCTTGACCTTCCCCAATAAAAACACAATCTCTAACCACATACACAACCTTAAGACACCTGATTATTACGTGCCAAATCTTATACACGTTAAAACCATTCTCGAGAGTCATTCACTCTTACACAACTGCAAATTACCTGACTTAACGAACAGAACCATTCATGCCTTATTAGCACTCTGACACCGCAGGATACAATCTCATTCTAATACAAACAAATATCTTCCTTCTCTATACACTGAGCATTCTTTATCAACAACAGCTCAAGACATCCTATTATTTCCTCACATCTACGAAGCACCATATAACCTTTATCAAAATTTTGCTTCACTCGTGCCATGCTCGGCTCATATTCTGCAACCAGGACTGATCCGCCAGCATACATCGAGAAGGAACCAACATAGCGCATAATCGTGCGATCAACTAATCAACAGCAACCTCCCCAACTTGGCTCAAAGCCATATATCAAGACACACTAGATAACCCATAATACTTTTACTCTAATGACGTCACAATATCATAGTGAGATTAAACTCAAATAATTTACAAGTTTGTGAAAACACATATCATCTAGTACTGTAATCCTCTGGAAGTCTCGCATTCATCCCCACATCAGTTGAGTCCGTCTCTCAAGCGATGCCAAATTTTTAAATTACAACACGTACCTTTCAATTACACATGGGACCTTCTAACGGACACATAAGGATCATACCATTCAAAACACTCCGCAGGAGATAAACCACCTGCTTTGCCTCAATTTAGTATTTCAGCACACCTTCCACCATCATACATATAACACAACCATTTAGTCTTCCTGAGTCTGAACTCATACTGCCACACATAATGTACTTCACTTCCCAACTAGGAGACACGAAAATATTCTTCATGCGCCCATAACTCCGGGCTACACAAAAAATCACAATAGGAAACGAACACTTAACAGCTCATCTATCATTACGCAGACTCCTTCGTCACTACCAAGATCACATAGATACATCTCGCAGTACTAACATACTCACCACATGGGTATCCAACCGCCATTCCAGCTAATAAGGGCAATAACGAACACATAAGTTTAAAACATTTGTTCACACAATCAGCACCTTAGTGCTCAAGCCATAGGCAAGATCCGGCCTCAAGTCCTCCAGACTGGCCCAACAACAAACTCACTGGATCACATCTCGCTCCTTAATCGGGGGATCACAAGGCATCAAGGCACATCTAATGTTGAGCGCTCACGTGCGCATACAGATGTGTGGAAGGAATTTCAAGAGTTATACCTCAAGCTGAATTAAGTGCGCACGATAAGAATTCCAAGAAAGTGAAATTTTCCTAAAGTTTCTGCAACCTCTCAAGGATAAATACAGACGTCTCCGTACCGATCCGCGAGACTCCACTAAACCTGCTCATGACTCGTGAAACCTAGTAACCTAGGCTCTGATACCAACTTGTCACGACCCAATTCCCAAACCCGATCGTGATGGCACCTCTCATGAAGCCAAGGCCAGCCAATAGAACAACAATGCCCCTTTTTAATAGTTAACAAACATAAATGAATGAATAATGTGACTTAATGGCATTAGTTACTGATATTTACCACCCAACACAGCCCGACCGAGGTGTCATAAGTCACGAGCATCTAAAGAAGCCTGAACACAACTACAGAGTCTGTAATTTACATGGATCAAATTTAAAATCAAAGAAGGGAAAATTAGGTGTCGCGGACGCTGGTGGTCACCTTACTCCACTACAATAGTGATACCTTCAATGAGCTCAAAACCCGCTACCGGGTGAAACAATACCTGCAACTGCACACGAGGTGCAGGGAGTAAAGTGAGTACTCCAACTCAATAAGTAATAAGAGTAAATAATAACTGAGCGGTAAGAAAACACGTAAAACACTCCATCATGCTATATAGGACAGTACGACCCTTGAGAAAATAGTAATTCCGTGAAAATCCTTTAGAAAATATGTGGCTCAGTTAAAAACCTCTTTTGAAAATATCCTTTTCCCAACAGTCAAGAAATTGAATGCATAATCAGATAGTGCAAGTCCGCACATAAGTCAGCCCCTCGGGCACATCACTCCATTACAAATAACACCAGGGTATTAGTAACAGTGCAAGAAATAGCATGGATGCCAATGATATGAGAGTGCTGAATGTCATGCCATGTAGTACAAACAGGAACCAATGGATGAATGCAATGCAATGCACATGACCTCTGCAGCACGCAGCCCGATCCATTTGGGTACCCGCGCTCACCGTGGGGGTTTAGACTCTGGAGGGGCTCGTACATCCGAATCGCAATATCAATATCACACCGCTGCGGCGCACAACCCGATCCATGCTCAGTCCAGAGATGCACATATAACACTGTTGCAGTGTGCAACCCGATCCATGCTCAGTCCATAAATGCACATAAGCCACCAGGGCAATATTCAAATAACAGTTCTCAGTTCCAAAGATTAAAATATATAGTTTATGTTTTGAAAACCTTAGAAGTATGATTGGACATTTCAAAATAGTGTTTAACTCGGGACTGAAATCATTTAACATGCCAAGTATCATGGAAACAGTGATAATAATCCCTAAAGGATTCAATCAATTGGCACGAGGCCCAATCACGACAATTAATCCATTTCTATAAGGATATCAACTAAGCTTCAATCAATTAGGTAGTTATTTCCTTAAGTGGGACGGAACAAGTCACAATCCCCAACGGTGCTCTACCCCACGCCCGTTATCCGGCGTGTAAGTCACCTCAATACAGCACTATGATGTGCAAATCCGGGGTTTCAAACCCTCAGAATATCATTTACAAGTATTACTCACTCGAACCGGCGAAAATTCAAGCTCGCGATGCCTTTGCCCCTCAATTTTGCCTTCAAGCGCGTCGTATCTAACCAAAATCAGAGCGAATACATCACACTATGCCAAGGGAACAATACCCAATCGAAAACAATCAAAATATGGCAAAAATATCGAAACTAGCAAAACCCGAGCCCCGAGCCCGCTTCTCAAAAAATTACAAACCTTACATTACTGGTTTCCTCGTCTCGCCACGATTTCATATATACCAAGAACTCCCAAATCCGAGCTCAAATGACCTATCAAATCCTAATTTGAAATATTAAAACTCAAGCCCTAGCTTTACCCCTTTTTAATGAATTTCAACTAATTTCCATGTTAATTTTACCATAAACTTGAATAATTAGGCCAAGGAACTTACCTCCATTCGATCCGCAGTCAAAACCCTCGAAAATTCTCGCCCAAAGCTCTCCAAGATGCTCAATAATGGAGAAAAATAACCCCCAAGTCGCGGATGAAATGTCATTTTAAAACCCTTCTGTCCACAGCAACTTTCGCTTCTGCGGCCACACAACCGCTTCAACGGTCACCGCTCTTACGGTCTTTTTTCCGCTTCTGCGGGCTTTCACTTAAGGGGCATGACCGCTTCTGCGGTCCAAAACTCGCACCCACGATACCGCTCCTGTGGTCAAGGCTTCCACTTATGCGGAACCAGCCCTGAGCTCGAACTCCGCTTTTGCGCCTGCCCATCCGCTTCCGCGATACCGCTTATGCGGTTGATTCACCGCTTATACGTACACTGCTGAACACACTCCTTTTCGCACCAGCAGAGCTTCTTCCACTTTCGCGAAGCCACATCTGCGGTCTCCTTTCCGCAGATGCGGAAACACCTGCTACAACAAAAACCAGCAAAATTTCCAACTTCAAATTCTCTCGTTCAACCACCCGAACTCATCCCGAGTCCCCCGGGACCTCAACCAAAAGCACCAACATAACCCAAACTTCATACAAACTTGTTCCAATCATCAAAAAACGTCAAACAACACTAAAATCATCAATTCACCACGGATTCAAGCCTAAGTTCTTCAAAACTTCCGAGAAGCGCATTCGGTCAAAAACCTGATCAAACGATGTCCGAATGACCTGAAAATTTGCACACATATCCAAAATCACCCAACGAAGCTACAGCAACTCTCGAAATTCCATTCCGACCCTCTGATAAAAATCTCACCCATCAACCGGAATTTGCCAAAATTTTAACTTCGCCAATTCAAGCCTAATTCTACACCGGGCCTCCAAAATCAATTCCGATCACGCTCCTAAGTCACAAATCATCCCCCGAAGCTAATCGAATCACCAAAAATCACATCCGAGAACTCAATAGTCAACATTCAGTTGACTTTTCCAACTTAAGCTTTCCTTAAAGAGACTAAGTGTCTCATTTCTTTTCAAAACCAATCCAAATCAATTCTCACACACCACATACCAATAAGGAAATATTAAGAAGGAAGAAACGGGAAAGGAACAGAGCAACAATAGATGAGACGACGGGCCGGGTCGTCACAACAAACTACTATTATCTATTAGCAATCAAACAAAGTAAAAAAATGTCCAACATTAAGGCAGAATCAGTATGAGAATCGAATCAACAGATGAAAAAAATATAATTAAAACCAATCAAACCCTAAATCAATCTTAAAAAGAAATGAAATACTGAGATGAACGAGAACAAACCAAATCAGAAAGCTAATGCATACGAATAGGAAATCTACAGATGATAAAAACAAAGAAAAAAAGAAGAATTTAAAAAAAATCACTGATTAACAAGGAACATCACAACAAAAATCAAAACAGACAGAAGAAATAATCAAATAAAAGCGAAAAAGACCTTAATGATTTTGATCTTCAACATGATTGACTTTTCGAATTTGGTCTTCAAATAATATTATGTGTTTGTTCTTACCAAGAACAAACACATAATATAATTCTAAGACCCTTTTTGAACACTATCTAATTTTGGAGAGCTTGAACACTTTCAAACGAAACACTAGATCTAAAATTTTAAGAGTTTCAGTTGGATTTGGGGAAAATATTTGGGGTGTTAGGTAGAGAAGGGTAAAGGGAGTATGGGGTATAATTTTGGACTGGTTTGGGGGGTGGCGCCGCCATGCACGGTGGTGGCGGCGCCTAGGCTTTGACATATTTGAGGGTTTTGGTCAGGATTTGACAGAAAACACGGGTGGATTTGTAATGAGGGGGTTGAGCAGGTTCAAGGGTGTATTTTTGGGGTTCATCGGAGCATCGCCGCCGGGGGAGGCGATTTCCGGCCGGTTGTGGACGGCGGAGCCGGTGGGGAACTAGGGGCAGCTAGGGTTTTATGTGTAGGGTATGGAAGAGATTAAAAGGAGGGGGGTAGGTGTAAGGCCCCGTGAAATCCCTACTCAATTTGGGTGATCGTGGATCGACTCACGAAATCAGTGCATTTCTTGCCAGTAATATCTACCGACACAGCAGAACAATATGATCAGTTGTATAGAAAAGAAATAGTCAGGTTGCATGGCACTCCAGTCTGAATCATTTCAGATCGAGGGGCTCAATTCACAGCTAACTTTTGGAAGAAGTTTCAGCAGGGCTTGGGTACGCAAGTGAACCTTAGCACAACTTTTCATCGACAAACCGATGGGCAAGCAGATCGGACTATTCAGACGCTTGAGGACATGTTGCGTGCTTGTACTATTGATTTTAAGGGGAGTTGGGATGACCATTTTCCACTCATAGAATTTGCTTACAACAACATCTTTCACGCTAGTATTCAAATAGCATCGTTCGAAGCATTGTATGGTAGGAGATGTAGGTCTCCCATCGGGTGGTTCGGGGTTGGAGAAGCAGAATTGATTAGGGCCGAACCTCGTGCACCAGGCCATGGAGAAAGTCAAGCTTATTAAAGAAAGGTTGAAAACTGCTCAAAATCGCCAAAAATCCTACTCGGATGTGCGTCGCAGAGATTTGGAGTTTAAAGAAGATGATTGGGTATTCTTGAAAGTTTCCCCTATGAAGGGTATCATACGGTTTGGAAAGAAGGGAAAATTGAGTCCAAGGTATGTTGGACCATACAAAATCATTCAAAAAATTAGTCAGGTGGCATACAAGCTCGAGCTGCTGCCCGAGATGTCATTGGTACACCCGGTTTTCCATATGTCTATGTTAAGGAAGGTAGTAGGGGATACGTCCTCCATTGTGCCAGTTAAGACTATTGAGGTAAACGAAGAGCTATTGTTAGAAGAGGTCCCAGTTTCCATTCTTTATAGGCAAGTTCGAAAACTGAGGAATAATGAAATTGCATCCGTGAAAGTGTTATGGGGGAATCAGCACGTTGAGGAAGCTACTTTGGAAGTTGAGGATGAAATGAAAAAGAAGTATCCATACTTGTTTGAATGATCATGTAATAACTCTTATGCGTTTAGCTCATTCGAAGTCGTATTTGTTGGCTGGATTTATGTAAAACCGTCCTCTTTTTGGTAATGTGGTTGCCTATATGGCCATGGTTGATATTGTGCCAGTTATACTATGCTTATGAATATTTTTATGCTGTTATGGTATGTTTCTGGGACTCTCTGATAGGTGGGTAAGACCTAGATACATAGGAAACTCTGACAAAATTTTTGGAAATCTAGGGAGTTAGCTAAATTTGGGGACTGCCAACCTATTTCGGGTTGTGAAGAGGAGAAGATTGCACTAAGGCTGTTAATAAATGAACCTGGATCCTCATTTGAGGACGAATGATCTTAAGTGGGGGAGGATGTAAGGCCCCGTGAAATCCCTACTCAAAAACCTGGATTCCGTGGTGCCACGTTAGGAGCATGCTCGCCGTGGCACGGACCTTTTTGGATTGAATAATACATTAAAAAGTCAAGACTAAGTTTACAAAAAATTCAAGAAATGCGGTCCAGAATGCGGTCGCATAATCAAAATGCGGACCTTTTTTGGATTGAATAATGCATTAAAAAGTCAAGAATAAGTTTTCAGAAAAATGCAAGAAATGCGGTCGCATAATCAAAATGCGGATTGCATATCTGCCACGGAGTGAGGCAGAATGTTGGTTAAAATTGAAGTCAGTTATGCGGTCGAAATGCGGCCGCATAATCGAGATGTGGACCGCATAGTCATCGCATATTTTCCTTTGAATTTTGCGAGAGTCAGTTCTGCAGTGCACTTTGCGACCGCAAAACATGAATGCGGACCGCATTCTTACCGCAGACTGAGTCAGAATGTTTAGTTTTTGGGGAGCATTTTGCGGTCCATTATGCGGACCACATGTTTACTCTGCGATCGCAAATGCGATCGCATATTTGACTTGGGGCTCCAATTTTCTAATTTTTAACCCGACCTCCCTATCGATATATTCGATATTATAGCTCATTTTAAGCATATCTTCTTAGACTTTTAGAGAGAGAGAGAGGGTCTTAGAGGTGGAAAGTGTCTCCCATCAAATTCTCCTTGAGCCTTGCTAAAAAATTGAAGAAAATCAAGTGAAGACACCTAAATTTCCATTCCCAAGAGGTAAGATTCATAACCTCAACTCTTATTTCTACACTTAGATACATGGGGCCAGTATAGAAGTAATTCAAGATTATAAGAATGATATTCTCTACATGCATGTCAAACCATAGGATATTGGAAGGTAGAAAACTAAAGAAGGCAATTGGGGGTATAAAATGATAGAAATTCCTCACAAAAAGGGGCTTAGATCACAATGCACCTTTAGTGTTAGATGATATGCTCGAACCAAGCTAGAACTTTAGTTTCGTCTCTAATTCTCGATTTAATCTGTAATTTTTACTCAATAGATCGAAGTGCTAAGAGTTCCAGAAATTTGTAAAAGAGTAAGGAAAGCTTTATTGAGGTATGTATGGCTAAAACCCCTTTTTATTAGAAATTGAGCTCCGTTGTCATTACGAAAGTATGGTAAGAGTCAAATTGGCTAGTGTATTGATTTTCATTACGTATTAGTTGATTTGCATATATCTATATATATTCATGAAGGATGTGCCTGAATGTGAATAGTGTACCAATCTTGGTAATTAGAGAATGATGAAAAGTACAGTTATGTGTTGAATTACTTGAGCTATAAGCCAACATTGAAATAAATAACTATTCATGCTAGCTATGTGCTCACTTACCTGTGATTTGGCACTTGAATTATCCTTGATATATGTGTCTATTATCACAACTGGTAAAACGAATATTGAAAAGGGAAAACGATGTGATGATGGTGGCCATGAGTACCCCAGGAATTGTTATGATATGTGTGAGATAAAGGTTTAAAGGTGTTGACTAATGAGAATGGAGTAATGCCTCCAATGAGGTGACCTAGCCGATCGGGTCTGGATCGAACACCATGACACACACATGGTGGTAATGTACTGATATTGAATTCTGGATAAGGGAAATGAAATATTAATTGAGAGTAATGCCTCCAATGAGGATACCTAGCCGGTCGGGTCGTGACCGGACTACGCTCGAGATGGCGGTGGTATTGAGAATAGTGGTGAACACGTGACAGAAACGCCCTAATCTATGTTGTGGAAATTGTATGAAAGATTATATAAATTGTTTCTTTAATTTGTCCATATTATTTGCTTGTATCTGTTTGATAGCTCTTTCTAGTAAAATGGTGTTTAGTTATACATACCAGTACAATTCAAATATACTGACGTCCCTTTTGCCGGGGGCGCCACATTCGTGTTATGATTGTAGTTGGCTCCATAGCGGATAGTGCCGATCGTGGGTAGCGGAGCATTTTTCTACTCGAAGTCTCGGTGAGCCCCTTTTTCTTCCATGGGGCTATATGGTGTATCTTTTGTTATTACAGCTTTCCACTTTCGAGGTATAGCCGGGGCCTTGTTGCCGGCATAGTTATGCTTATCTGTTGTATCCTTAGAGGCTCCAAAGACACTAGTGTAGGTTATGTATGGGTGTTCGGGAAGTCCACTATATATTTTGTAATCCTAAACTTGTGATCTCTTAAAACTGTAACTCTTATAGAATCCTTGAAGCTAGCTTATGTACGGTAAATCTTTGTGATATGAAATGAACCAATGATGTAGTATGCACCATGTATTATCGTCTAAATTAATGAAAGGCAGGGGTTCCATATTCATATTGACTTGGGGTAGAAAGTGTTTGGTAAGGCTTGCTCAGTCGGGTTCACTTGATTGAGCGCCGGTCGCGCCTCCCGATGTTGGGGCATGACAAACTTGGTATCAAAGCCTAAGGTTTTAAAGTGTCCTAGGATATCTTGGAGCTGTGTCTAGTAGATTCCTTCTTATCGGTGTGTTGTCGACCACATCTATAAGTTGGAGGCTATTCAAAAATTTAGGAATAACACCTTTCTTTGATATTCTGGATCGTGCGGTGAAACTGTTTACTTCCTAATCGGTGTATTATTCAATCTTTCAGTAAAATGGCACCTAATAAGAAGGCGAGAACTGGCCAAGAAGCCAATGCCAACCCAGGAGTGGTTAATGATTCACTGGTTGATGTTGCGGGTGAGGGTAGCCGCCCTGCTATTACCCTACCGGATCCTTCTGTTCCAGAAAAAACTACCTCAGTCCTTACAACTACGGAGGGTACCACTATACCTCCCATTGATGCTCCAGTCCCTCCTCCAGTCCCAACTTTCGGTTCTAGCATTTCTGATGGGGATCTTAGGGGAGCTATTCAAATGTTGACTCAGTTGGTGGCCTCTCAGGCCCAAAGGTAAAATATTACACCTAGTTCACCCAGCCAGCCAGGGGATTCTACTAGTTCCAGGGTAAACAGATTCCTTCAGTTAGACCCTCCGGTATTTACAGGTGCTAATCTAGAAGAAGACCCTCAAGACTTTATTGATGAGATGCACAAGACCCTCAGGGTGATGCGTGCGACTGAGACAGAGGGAGTAGAGTTGGCTGCCTACTGTCTGAAAGTGGTGGCCTATTCATGGTTTGAGTTATGGGAGTACTCCCGAGAGGAGGGGCGCCCTCCGACGAGGTGGAGTGATTTTGTCGATGCTTTCATTGATCATTTCTTGCCTGCTGAGACAAGGGCAGCCCGGGCAGCAGAGTTTGAAAATCTGAGGCAAGGTAACAGAAGTGTATGGGAGTACCATATGGAGTTTGCCCGCTTGTCCAGGTATGCTATTCATATGTTGCCCACCATGGAGGCTAGAGTGTGTCGGTTTGTTCAGGGTCTTAATCATTTTACTATTAATGAGGCTTCTACAGCAGCACTGAATTCTGATATGAACTACGGGAGGATGGTAGCATTCGCTCAGGCCGCAGAGGACCGTAAGATGAAGAATAGAATGGCGAGAGAGAGTAACAACAAGGCCCGGTCTACGGGCAACATGGGAGAGTCGCTAGGTGGGGGAAGATCAACTTTTAGGGGAGGATCATCAGGAACTTCCCAGTCTGTTGCACAGTCTTCAACTAGTGCACCGCCATCAGGGCCCAGCCAGCAGCAGTGGAGTCATTTCAGGCCCGGTCAGGGCAACAGGGGATTCCACCAGCGTGGTCGCTCAGGGGAGAGGTTTCAGCAGCAGCAGAGATCCCCGTGACCCAAGTGCGGGAATATACACTCCGGGGTCTGCTACACGGAGTTGCCTCTATGTTATGGATATGGGATGAGTGGTCATATTCAGATACACTGTCGTGCATCTCGCCAGGGAACATGTAGGGGCATAGCTCAGCCCTCCAGTCCAGCAGCTGCCACGTCTTCAGCCCCCTCTCTAGCTCGAGCTGCCCCAGCACCCGCAGAGCATGGTGCAGATAGGGGTGGTACGCAGAGTTTGGGAGGTCCCAGCCGATTCTATGCTATGAGTGGTCGCCAGACTGCAGAGGCTTCATCAGATGTTGTTACAGGTATTCTGACTGTCCAATCTCATGGTGTGTATGCACTTATTGACCCCGGTTCCACTTTATCCTATGTTACCCCGTTTGTTGCTACGAGATTTGGGATAGAATCGGAGCAACTTCACGAGCCATTCTCAGTATCTACCCCAGTTGGTGAGTCAATTTTGGTTGCTCAAGTTTATAGGGGTTGTGTTGTTACGGTGCGTGGTTGGGATACCATGGTCGATCTTATCGAGTTGGGAATGGTGGATTTTGACGTAATAATGGGAATGGATTGGCTTTACTCATGCTTTGCCAAACTTGATTGTAGGACTAGAACTATTAGGCTTGAATTTCCTAATGAGCCCATCATTGAATGGAGGGGAGATAATGTAAAGCCTCGAGTTCGGTTTATTTCCTACCTTAAGGCCGCAAAAATAATCAAGAAGGGGTGTATCTATCATCTAGTTTGAGTTGCAAACACCAATGCCGAGGCACCTAGCCTTGATTCTGTACCAGTTGCGAATGAATTTCTGAATGTCTTTCCAGATGAGCTCCCTAGGATTCCACCAGACAGGGAGATTGATTTTGGGATCAACGTGATGCTAGGCACACAGCCTATATCGATTCCACCTTACAGGATGGCACCGGCAGAATTGAAAGAACTAAAGGAGCAATTGAAGGATTTGTTAGAGAAGGGTTTCATATGGCCAAGTGTGTCGCCATGGGGCGCACCAGTCTTGTTTGTAACGAAGAAGGATGAATCGCTGCGGATGTGTATTGACTACCGGCAACTTAACAAAGTCACAATCAAAAACAAATATCCCTTGCCAAGAATAGATGACTTGTTCAATCAATTACAAGGCGCTTCATGTTTCTCAAAGATTGACTTGTGGATCGGGTATCACCAGTTGAAGATACGGGAGCGGGTATTCCAAAAACAGCTTTCAGAACCCGGTACGGGCATTTTGAATTTATGGCAATGTCTTTTGGGCTAACAAATGCCCCAGTAGCTTTCATGGACCTTATGAATCGAGTCTTCAAGTCCTTTCTAGACTCCTTTGTGATAGTGTTCATTGACGACATTCTAGTATATTCCCAAAGTCGGGAGGACCATGCTGGCCATCTCAGCGCTGTATTGCAGACTCTTCAGCAACATCAATTATATACGAAATTTTCAAAATGTGAATTCTGGCTTGAATTTGTCGCGTTCTTGGGTCATGTTGTTTCCAGGGAAGGAGTTATGGTTGACCCTCAGAAGGTTACGGTAGTGAAGAATTGACCTAGACCTACCACTCCAACCGAGATCTGCAGTTTCTTGGGATTAGTTGGGTACTACATGAGGTTTGTGGAGTGGTTTTCTGCTCTTGCCTCTCCTTTGACTAAATTGACACAGAAAGCAGTTAAATTCCAATGGTCTGATGCTTGTGAAAAGAGTTTCCAACAATTGAAATCAAGGTTGACAATAGCACCGGTATTAGCCTTACCAGAGGGTATCGAGGGATTTGTGGTCTATTGTGATGCTTCGAGAGTCAGGTTGGGGTGTGTGTTAATGCAACGGGGCAAGGTTATAGCCTACGCCTCTAGGAAACTCAAGAATCATGAGAAGAACTATCCAACCCATGACTTAGAGCTAGTAGTTGTGGTGTTTGTTCTAAAGATTTGGCGACATTATTTGTATGGGGTCCGTGTGGACGTATTCACCGATCATAAGAGCCTTCAATATATCTTCAAGCAGAAGGAGTTAAACCTGAGACAAAGAAGGTGGCTAGAGTTACTCAAAGACTACGATATTGATATTCTTTACTACCCGGAAAAGGCTAATGTTGTGGCAGATGCGCTTAGTCAAAAATCTATGAGGAGTTTCACTCATTTTGGGGCCTATCGGAGATCGTTGGCTAGGGAGGTTCACCGGCTAGCTAATTTGGAAGTTCGTCTGGCGGACTCTAATGAAGGAGGGGTAATTATACGGAATAGGGCTTAATCATCGTTTGTGGTAGAGGTAAAAGAAAAGCAATTCAATGATCCATTATTAGCACAACTGAAAGAAGGGAGTCACAAACATAAGACCACAGCTTTCTCCTTGGGCATGAATGATGGTACCCTACGTTACCAAAACCGCCTGTGTGTTCCTAATATCGACACTCTTCGGGAAAGGATCATAGTAGAAGCTCACACATCTAGGTATTCCGTGCAACCAGGTTCTACAAAAATGTATCATGATCTCAAGGAAATTTATTGGTGGAATAATATGAAGAGGGATGTGGTGGAATTTGGGGCAAAATGCCTGAATTGTTAACAGGTGAATGCCGAACATCAAAGGCCCGGTGGATTGACACAATGCATAGACATTCCAATGTGGAAGTGGGAGATGACTAACATGGATTTTGTGGTAGGATTGTCGCGCACTCGGCGCAAGTTTGACTCAATTTGGGTGATCGTGGATCGACTCACGAAATCAGCGCACTTCTTGCCAGTTAAATATACCGACACAGCAGAACAATATGCTCAGTTGTATATAAAAGAAATAGTCAGATTGCATGGCACTCAAGTCTCAATCATTTCAGATCGAGGGGCTCAATTCACAGCTAACTTTTGGAAGAAGTTTTCGCAGGGCTTGGGTACGCAAGTGAACCTTAGCACAGCTATTCATCCATGAACCGATGGGCAAGTAGAGCGAACTATTCAGACGCTTGAGGACATGTTGCGTGCTTGTACTATTGATTTCAAGGGGAGTTGGGATGACCATTTGCCACTCATAGAATTCGTTTACAACAACAGCTTTCATGCTAGTATTCAAATGGCACCGTTCGAAGCATTGTATGGTAAGAGATGTAGGTCTCCCATCGGGTGGTTCGAGGTTGGAGAAGCGGAATTGATAGGGCCGGACCTCGTGCACCAGGCCATGGAGAAAGTCAAGCTTATTAAAGAAAGGTTGAAAACTGCTCAAAGTCGCTAAAAATCCTACTCGGATGTGCGTCGTAGAGATTTGGAGTTTAAAGAAGATGATTGGGTATTCTTGAAAGTTTCCCCTATGAAGGGTATCATGCGGTTTGGAAATAAGGGAAAATTGATTCCAAGGTATGTTGGACCATACAGAATCATTCAGAAAATTTGTCAGGTGGCTTACAAGCTTGAGCTACCGCCCGAGATGTCATTGGTACACCCGGTTTTCCATATGTCTATGTTAAGGAAGGTAGTAGGGGATACGTCCTCCATTGTGCCAGTTAAGACTATTGAGGTAAACGAAGAGCTATTGTAAGAAGAGGCCCCAGTTTCCATTCTTTATAGGCAAGTTCGAAAACTGAGGAATAATGAAATTGCATCTGTGAAAGTGTTATGGCGGAATCAGCACGTTGAGGAAGCTACTTGGGAAGTTGAGGATGAAATGAAAAAGAAGTATCCACACTTGTTTGAATGATCATGTAATAACTCTTATGCGTTTAGCTCATTCGAAGTCGTATTTGTTGGCTGGATTTATGTAAAACCGTCCTCTTTTTGGTAATGCGGTTGCCTATATGGCCATGGTTGATATTGTGCCAATTATACTATGCTTATGAATATGTTTATGCTATTATGGTATGTTTCTGGGACTCTCTGATAGGTGGGTATGACCTAGATACAAAGGAAACTCTGGCAAAATTTTTGGAAATCTAGGGAGTTAGCTAAATTTGGGGACTGCCAACCTATTTCGGGTTGTGAAGAGGAGAATATTGCACTAAGACTGTTAATAAATGAACCTGGATCCTCATTTGAGGACGAATGATCTTAAGTGGGGGAGGATGTAAGGCCCTGTGAAATCCCTACTCAAAAACCCGGATTCCGTGTTGCCACGTTAGGAGCATGCTCCCGTGGCACGGACCTTTTTGGATTGAATAATACATTAAAAAGTCAAGAATAAGTTTCCAGAAAAATGCAAGA
Organism: Nicotiana glauca; assembly: GCA_026770625.1. Classification (NCBI taxonomy): domain Eukaryota; kingdom Viridiplantae; phylum Streptophyta; class Magnoliopsida; order Solanales; family Solanaceae; genus Nicotiana; species Nicotiana glauca. The sequence goes on along the minus strand of MU771387.1, from coordinate 180,116 downwards.
AATGCGGTCCAGAATGCGGTCGCATAATCGAAATGCGGACCTTTTTGGATTGAATAATGCATTAAAAAGTCAAGAATAAGTTTCCAGAAAATGCAAGAAATGCGGTCCAGAATGCGGTCGCATAATAGAAATACGGACTGCATATCTGCCACAGAGTGAGGCAGAATGTTGGTTAAAATTGAAGTCAGTTATGCGGTCAAAATGCGGTCGCATAATGGAAATGCGGACCGCATAGTCGTCGCATATTTTCCTTTGATATTTGCGAGGGTCAGTTCTGCGGTGCACTTTACGACCGCAGAACATGAATGCAGACCGCATTCTTACCGCAGACTGAGTCAGAATGTTTAGTTTTTGGGGAGCATTTTGCAGTCCATTATGCGGACCGCATGTTTACTCTGTGATCGCAAATGCGATCGCATATTTGACTCGGGGCTCCAATTTTCTAATTTTTAACCCGACCTCCCTATCGATATATTCGATATTATAGCTCATTTTAAGCATATCTTCTTAACTTTTAGAGAGAGAGAGAGAGGTTCTTAGAGGTGGAAAGTGTCTCCCATCAAATTCTCCTTGAGCCTTGCTAAAACATTGAAGAAAATCAAGTGAAGACACCTAAATTTTCATTCCCAAAAGGTAAGATTCATAACCTCAGCTCTTATTTCTACACTTAGATACATGGGGCCAGTAGAGAAGTAATTCAAGAGTATAAGAATGATATTCTCTACATGCATGTAAAACCATAGGATATTTGAAGGTAGAAAACTAAAGAAGGCAATTGGGGGTATAAAATGATAGAAATTCCTTACAAAAATGGGCTAAGATCACAATGCACCTTTAGTGTTTGATGATATGCTCGAACAAAGCTAGAACTTCAGTTTCGTCTATAATTCTCGACTTAATTTGAAATTTTTACTCAATAGATCGAAGTGCTAAGAGTTCTGGAAAGTTGTAAAAGAGTAAGAAAAGCTTTATTGAGGTATGTATGGATAAAATCCCTTTTTATTAGAAATGGAGCTCCGTTGTCATTACGAAAGTATGGTAAGAGTCAAATTTTCTAGTGTATTGATTGCCATTACGTATTATTTGATTTGCAAATATCTATACATATTCGTGAAGGATGTGCCTCAATGTGAATAGTGTACCAATCTTGGTAATTAGAGAATGATGAAAAGTACAGTTATGTGTTGAAGTACTTGGGATATAAGCCAACATTGAAACAAAGAACTATTCATGCTAGCTATGTGCTCACTTACCTGTGATTTGCCACTTGAATTATCCTTGATATATGTGTCTATTATCACAACTTGTAAAACAAATATTGAAAAGGGAAAACGATGTGATGATGGTGGCCATGAGTGCCCAAGGAATTGTTATGATATGTGTGAGATAAAGGTTTGAAGGTGTTGACTAATGAGAATGGAGTAATGCCTCCAATGAGGTGACCTAGCCGATCGGGTCGTTATCGGATACCATGACGCACACATGGTGGTAATGTGCTGATATTGAATTACGGATAAGGGAAATGAAATATTGATTGAGAGTAATGCCTCCAATGAGGATACCTAGCCGTTTGGGTCGTGACCGGACTCCGCTCGAGATGGCGGTGGTATTGAGTACAGTGGTGAACACGTGACAGAAACGCCCTAATCTATGTTGTGGAAATTGTATGAAAGATTATATAAATTGTTTCTTTGATTTGTCCATATTATTTGCTTCTATCTGTTTGATAGTTCTTTCTAGTAAAATGGTGTTTAGTTATACATACCAGTACAATCCAAATGTACTGACGTCCCTTTTGCCGGGGGCGTTACATTCGTGTTATGATTGTAGGTGGCTCCATTGGATAGTGCCGATCGTGGGTAGCGGAGCGTTTTTCTACTCGAAGTCTCGATGAGCCGCTTTTTCTTCCATGGGGCTATATGGTGTATCTTTTGTTATTACAGCTTTCCACTTTCGAGGTATAGCCGAGGCCTTTTTGCCGACATAGTTATGCTTATCTTTTGTATCCTTATAGGCTCCAAAGACACTAGTGTGGGTTATGTACGGGTGTTCGGGAAGTCCACTATATATGTTGTAATCCTAAACTTGTGATCTCTATAAACTGTAACTCTAATAGAATCCTTGAAGCTAGCTTATGTACGGTAAATCTTTGTGATATGAAATTAACCAATGATGTAGTATGCACCATGTATTATCGTCTAAATTAATGAAAGGCATGGGTTCCATATTCATATTGATTTGGGGTAAAAAGTGTTCGGTAAGGCGTGCTCAGTCGGGTTCACTTGATTGAGCGCCGGTCGCGCCTCCCGAGGTTGGGGCGTGACAAACTTGGTATCCAAGCCTAAGGTTTTAAAGTGTCCTAGGATGTCTTGGAGCTGTGTCTAGTAGAGTCCTTCTTATCGGTGTGTTGTTGACCACATCTATAAGTTGGAGGCTATTCAGACATTTAGGAATAACACCCTTCTTTGATATTCTGGATCGTGCGGTGAAACTGTTTACGTCGTAATCGGTGTACTGTTCAATCTTTCAGTAAATGGCACCTAAGAAGAAGGCGAGAACTGGCCAAGAAGCCAATGCCACCCCAGGAGTGGTTAATGATTCACTGGTTGATGTTGCGGGTGAGGGTAGCCGCCCTGCTATTACCCTACCGGATCCTTCTGTTCCAGAACAAACTACCCCATTCCCTACAACTATGGAGGGTACCACTATACCTCTCATTGATGCTACTATCCCGCCTCCAGTCCCAACTTCCGGTTCTAACATTTCTGATGGGCATCTTAGGGGAGCTATTCAAATGTTGACTCAGTTGGTGGCCTCTCAGGCCCAAAGGTAAAATAATACACCTAGTTCACCCAGCCAGTCAGGGGATTCTACTAGTTCCAGGGTAAACAGATTCTTTCAGTTAGACCATCCGATATTTACAGGTGCCAATCCAGAAGATGTCCCTCAGGACTTTATTGATGAGATGCACAAGACCCTCAGGGTGATGCGTGCGACTGAGACAGAGGGAGTAGAGTTGGCTGCCTACCGCCTGAAAGCGGTGGCCTATTCATGGTTTGAGTTATGGGAGGACTACCACGATGAGGGTTGCCCTCCGGCAAGGTGGAGTGAGTTTGCCGATGCTTTCATTGATCATTTCTTGCCCGCTGAGACAAGGGCAGCCCGGGCAGCAGAGTTTGAAAATCTGAGGCAAGGTAACAGAAGTGTATGGGAGTACCATATGGAGTTTGCCCGCTTGTCCAAGTATGCTATTCATATGTTGCCCACCATGGAGGCTAGAGTGCGTCGGTTTGTTCAGGGTCTTAATCATTTTACTATTAATGAGGCTTCTACAACAGCACTGAATTCTGATATGAACTACGGGAGGATGGTAGCATTCTCTCAGGCCACATAGGACCATAAGATGAAGAATAGAATGGTGAGAAAGAGTAACAGCAAGGCCCGGTCTACGGGCAACATGAGAGAGTCGCTAGGTGGGGGAAGATCAGCTTTTAGGCGAGGATCATCAGGACCTTCCCAGTCTGTTGCACAGTCTTCAGCCAGTGCACCGCCATAAGGGCCCAGCCAGCAGCAGTGGAGTCGTTTCAGGCCCGGTCAGGGCAACAGGGGATTCCACCAGCGAGGTCGCTCAGGGGAGAGGTTTCAGCAGCAGCAGAGATCCCCGTGTCCCAAGTGCGGGAAAATGCACTCGGGGGTCTGCTACACGGAGTTGCCTATATGTTATAGATGTGGGATGAGGGGTCATATTCAGAGACATTATCGTGCGTCTCGCCAGGGAACAGTTAGGGGCACAGCTCAGCCCTCAAGTCCAGCAGCTGCCATGTCTTCAGCCCCCTCTCTAGCACGAGGTGCCCTAGCACCCACAGAGCGTGGTGCAGATAGGGGTGGCACACAGAGTTCGGGAGGTCCCAGCCGATTCTATGCTATGAGTGGTTGCCATACTGCAGAGGCTTCTCCAGATGTTGTTACAGGTATTCTGACTGTCCAATCTCATGATGTGTATGCACTTATTGACCTCGGTTCCACTTTATCCTATGTTACCCCATTTGTTGCTACGAGATTTGGGATAGAACCGGAGCAGCTTCATGAGCCATCCTCAGTATCTACCCTAGTTGGTGAGTCAATTTTGGCTGCTCAAGTTTATAGGGGTTGTGTTGTTACGGTACGTGGTAAGGATACCATGGCCGATCTTATCGAGTTGGGAATGGTGGATTTCGATGTAATAATGGGAATGGATTGGCTTTTCTCATGCTTTGCAAAACTTGATTGTAGGACTAGAACTATTAGGCTTGAATTTCCTAATGAGCCCATCATTGAATGGAGGGGAGATAATGTAGTGCCTCGAGGTCAGTTTATTTCCTACCTTAAGGCCGCAAAAATGATCAAGAAGGGGTGTATCTATCATCTAGTTCGAGTTGCAGACACCAATGCCGAGGAACCTAGCCTTGATTTTGTACCCGTTGTGAATGAATTTCCGAATGTGTTTCCAGATGAGCTCCCTAGGATTCTACCAGATAGGGAAATTGATTTTGGGATCGACGTGATGCCAGGCACACAGCCTATATCGATTCCACCTTACAGGATGGCATCGGCAGAATTGAAAGAACTAAAGGAGCAATTGAAGGATTTGTTAGAGAAGGGTTTCATACGGCCAAGTGTGTCGCCATGAGGCACACCAGTCTTGTTTGTAAGGAAGAAGGATGGATCGTTGCGGATGTGTATTGACTGCCGGCAACTTAACAAAGTCACAATCAAAAACAAATATCCCTTGCCAAGAATAGATGACTTGTTCGATCAATTTCAAGGCGCTGCATGTTTCTCAAAGATTGACTTGCGGACCGGGTATTACCAGTTGAAGATATGGAAGCGGGATATTCCAAAAACAACTTTCAGAACCCGGTACGGGCACTTTACATTTATGGTAATGTCTTTTGGGCTAACAAATGCCCCAGCAGCTTTCATGGACCTTATGAATCGAGTCTTCAAGCCCTTCCTAGACTCCTTTGTGATAGTGTTCATTGACGACATTCTAGTATATTCCCAAAGTCGGGAGGACCATGCTGGCCATCTCAGGGCAGTATTGCAGACTCTTCAGCAACATGAATTATATTCAAAATTTTCAAAATGTGAATTCTGGCTTGAATCTGTCGCGTTCTTCGGTCATGTTGTTTCCAGGGAAGGAGTTATGGTTGACCCTCAGAAGGTTGCGGCAGTAAAGAATTGGCCTAGACCTACCACTCCAATTGAGATCCGCAGTTTCTTGGGATTAGATGGGTACTACATGAGGTTTGTGGATGGGTTTTCTGCTCTCGCCTCTCCTTTGACTAAATTGACGCAGAAAGCAGTTAAATTCCAATGGTCTGATGCTTGTGAAAAGAGTTTCCAAGAATTGAAATCAAGGTTGACAACAGCACCGGTATTAGCCTTACCAAAGGGTATAGAGGGATTTGTGGTGTATTGCAATGCTTCAAGAGTCGGGCTGGGGTGTATGTTAATGAAACGCGGCAAGGTTATAACCTAAGCCTCTAGGCAACTCAAGCATCATGAGAAGAACTATCCAGCCCATGACTTAGAGCTAGCAGTTGTGGTGTTTGAACTAAAGATTTGGCGACATTATTTGTATGGGGTCCATGTGGACGTATTTACCGATCATAAGATCCTTCAATATATCTTCAAGCAGAAAGAGTTGAACCTCAGACAAAGAAGGTGGCTAGAGTTACTCAAAGACTACGATATTGATATTCTCTACCACCCGGGAAAGGCTAATGTTGTGGCAGATGCGCTTAGTTGAAAATCTATGGGGAGTTTGGCTCATTTTGGGGCCTATCGGAGACCGTTGGCTAGGTAGGTTCACCGGCTAGCTAATTTGGGAGTTCGTCTGGCGGACCTTGATGAAGGAGGGGTAATTATACGAAATTGGGCTGAATCATCGCTTGTGGTAGAGGTAAAAGAAAAGCAATTCAATGATCCATTATTAGTACAACTGAAAGAAGGGATTCACAAACATAAGACCACAGTTTTCTCCTTGGGCATGAATGATGGTACCCTACGGTACCAAAACCGCCTGTGTGTTCCTGATATCGACAGTCTTCGGGAAAGGATCATGGCAGAAGCTCTCACATCTAGGTATTCCGTGCACCCAGGTTCTACAAAAATGTATCATCATCTCAAGGAAATTTATTGGTGGAACAACATGAAGAGGGATGTGGCGGAATTGGTGGCAAAATGCCCGAATTGTCAACAGGTGAAGGCCGAACATCAAAGGCCTGGTGGATTGACACAATGCATCGACATTCCAATGTGGAAGTGGGAGATGATTAACATGGATTTGTGTTAGGTTTGCCGTGCACTCCGTGCAAGTTTGACTCAATTTGGGTTATTGTGGATCGACTCAAGAAATCAGTGCACTTCTTGCTAGTTAAATCTACCGACACAGCAGAACAATATGCTCAGTTGTATATAAAAGAAATAGTAAGGTTGCATGGCACTCCAGTCTCAATCATTTCAGATCGAGGGGCTCAATTCACAGCTGACTTTTGGAAGAAGTTTCAGCAGGGCTTGGGTACGCAAGTGAACCTTAGCACAGCTTTTCATCCACAAACCGATGGGCAAGCAGAGCGGACTATTCAGACGCTTGAGGACATGTTGCGTGATTGTACTATTGATTTCAAGGGGAGTTAGGATGACCATTTGCCACTCATAGAATTCGCTTACAACAACAGCTTTCACGCTAGTATTCAAGTGGCACCGTTCGAAGCATTGTATGGTAGGAGATGTAGGTCTCCTATAGTTGTGCTTATCTATTGTATCCTTATACGCTCCAAAGACACTAGTGTGGGTTATGTACGTGTGTTCGGAAAGTCCACTATATATGTTGTAATCCTAAAGTTGTGATCTCTATAAACTGTAACTCTTATAGAATCCTTGAAGCTAGCTTATATACGATAAATCTTTGTGATATGAAATGAACCAATGATGTAGTATGCACCATTTATTCTCGTCTAAATTAATGAAAGGCATGGGTTCCATATTCATATTGATTTGGGGTAGAAAGTGTTCGGTAAGGCTTGCTCAGTCGGGTTCACTTGATTGAGCGCCGGTCGCGCCTCCCGAGGTTGGGGCGTGACAGTAGGCGTTAGGACTCTAATATATTAAGATTTGCCTAGTTCCTCATTGTTGGATCTACAAACCTAGATGGCCCAGATCTCTTGATGCCAAACAGTATCGTTTCGATCAACAGGGAGGCAGGCCGGGTAGTCAGAGGTGGGTTGGGCCATAGACTGGGGTGTATTTTCTTTGGGATGGTGTTATTTAATTGAAAATGGCACAAATTACAAAAAGCCTTTAAAATCCTTTTAGACTTCTCTTCTATTTTATTTTTTATTTTAATTACTTTTATTTGTTTTTTTTCTGATTATTGTTAAATGCAAAAAATTAAAAATAAAAGACCCAAATTGACTCTAAAATTATACTACTTAATTTTCAACTAAACTAATTCCTAATTTAAAAGAAAACTAAGACGACTTAAAAGTAGAAATGCAAAAGAACCATTTTTGTTATCTTCTTTATTTTTTGTACTATTAATTCACAAATAATTTAAAAAACTAAAATTGGATCCTAATGCTATTTTGTATTTTTGAATTATATCAATTAAAAATGCACACACAAAAAAATGCAAATAATTAACATAAAATGCCACAAAAATCCATAAAATTGTAAATAAAAAAAATATTTGGTTTTGAAATTATGGGAGTGATTCATATAGGAAAAAAATTACGTGCTCACAACTACTATGCCACAAGTCATCCCCCGAAGATAACCGAATCATCGGAAATCACATCCGAGCCCTCTAACCCAATAGTCAACATCCGGTTGACTTTTCCAAAACAAGCCTTCCTTAAAGAGACTAAGTATCTCATTTCCATCTAAACCCAACCAATTCAACTCGATCGCCTCAAATATCGATAATGAAGAATGGAGAAACATAAGATGAGGGAAACGGGGCGATAACTAACATGACGACGGGACGGGTCGTCACAGGTAAGGGCTTGAAATTATCCCAAGGGGAAGGTGTTAGGCACCCCTCAGAATCCACTAGTGTGGTTCTCGGCCAAGCTATTGTTGTGACTTAAGGAACAAATAACATACAGACAAGTAGGACTTCAAATAAGAGGGGATATTCCACATAAAGGTTAGAAACAGACAAAGTGGGAAAGCATTAAAGATAGTTTATTTAGAAGAAACATTTAAAAAGTTTAAAAGAAACAAAGAACAAAGGGAAGGGGGTCCTAATTCAAACTCCATGTCTGAAATGTGAGGTAAACCATCTCCAAGGATCAGATCTCAAATCCTTTCTCTTACTTGGATGTGTCAGAGTTCCCGAAGAGCCTCACATGGACTCCGGGCAGTGCTCACACCCAAATACATTACAAATTAACAAGTGTTGTGTGGAAGGGCCAGCCCTAAAGTGTCCAAGTTTAGAGGGAACTCAAGGTCCCAAGGCAAGGCTGACAGGAGGGGGGCAGAACTTAGAGACTAAGAGAGAGTGCAAGTGTAGGATTCTAAAAGGGAAGGTGAAGGGAAACAGTTCATATATAGTAGTATAGGGAATGGGGAGTTGTAAGAGGCAAAGGGAAGGCTGATGGGTATAACCAACAACGGGAGATGCTGGCACACCCCCTAAGCTTGTTTAAAACACATTGTTTGGAGGTTAAGATCCTTTAAGGATCAAGTTCAATCCATAGACAATAACTTGCATATTGCCATGTTTTAAAATGTAACTCACAACACATAAGGGGGATAGGGGGCAAGGGTTCATAGCAGAAACAAACAAACAGGAATCAACATGCTAGTTTAAATATTTAACTTTGCAGAAGTAGTAAAATAGGTAGGGATATAGTAAGCTGTAAGTAAACGCATTGTGATGATGATGAAACTTAAATTAGGACATACCATTTTCAAAGAAACAAATAAATAGAAAGCAGTAGTCTTGTAAAAGGCACAGTGCCGATAGAAAGCAAGAATACTATTATACGTAAGTAAAAGTTCAGAAGAGATTGTGAATTGCAAAGTGTGTAGTGTAGGATTGTTAATTGTATCTGCTGTGTGTTAAAGAGTCATGTATTTATAGTGTAGAAAGTCATGAGGAAATAAGGTAAGAAAATATTTAAGGAACTGATTGTCAATCAATTACACAAGACTTCCCTTAATTAAGGGATTCAGATTCAAACGGGTATAAACCAATTAAGGAAAGAAATTAACCAAACACTTTGTGCAAAGTAGGCAATTAGGGGTGAATACATAAAAGTTTTTATTTAAAATAGAATTTTGAAATACACGGTTGTGCAATTAAGGAAATATAATTGATTAATAGCCAAGAAATTAGAGGTCAGAGATTTGTCATGAAAGAACCGAGTCAAAAGATGGGAAAGGTTTTTAACTTAAGGGAAATCGGAAAACATGGAAAGAGAATCCATTAGATCCATATTCAGAGGGGAGTATGAAATAATTACAGATTTAAAAATTACTTCAGAGGGAAGTTCATCATATATAAGGAGCATACAAACACGTTAAGCATGAAAGAAGGCTGTGTCATTATAAAATCAGTAGAAAATCCAGTATAGAAGAGTTTAGCAAAAAGTACAAACTTAATTCAAAGACTCGAAGTTAGTCTGAGAGAGTCAGGGGTTCTAAAAATAAAACCCTAGTTCAATCAAATTATATGATCAAACTTGGCAGAACACTCAAATTTGGGTTTCCACCTTTAATCAAGTACAGAGGAGAAGGCAAGTGGTCGAAACAGGCTCAGAGGTTTCAGAGAAAAACTGAAACCTCTTGCATGTTTCGATTAGTAACAGAAACTCATGAGAAAACATGATATCAAAGTAACAGGCAGAACACAGTAGAAGCATTCGAACAAAAATAGAGGAAAACACTTATAGGAGCAGTAAGCATGCTTAAGAAGTTTTTTTTCAGAAGAAACTTAAACATGGCTTAGTAGAAGGAAAGTAAGGAAACTTAAGAACTTAGCAGGAAAGTACAGTAGGAGAAACATGATGGAACATAGTAGGAGAAGAATACAAGAACATAATAGAAAAGCATATGAGAACACAGTACGGAAAACATGGTAGAAGAACCTACAAGCATGGGATATATAAAACACAGTAAAAAGAACATACAAGAAAGGAGTATAAAAACTCAATAGAAGAGCATACAAGAACAGAACACAGTAGACGAACATACCATAACGTGGTAGATCAAAACATATGAGCACAATAGAGGCAAACACACAAAAGAAAAGGGAAAGAAAGTCATAGAAACACTTAAACATTTTTTCAGAAAACCCTATATCGGAAAGAAAGATTTTTAAAAAGGTAATTTTTGAATGAAAAGTTAGGGAAATCATTTGAAAAATGCAAGGAGAGCACAGATACACAACGAATCTAAAGAAATCGGAGAAAACCTCGGAGACTTAGGGATTCAGAAGGACCCTAGGAATGAGAAAGGCTTTGAAAAGTCACCGATCTGAGTCGGAGAGGTTAGAACCAGGATCAAACAACTATGGTATGTCGGAGAAAGGCCGGAGATGACCAGAGAACCTTGAATCGGCAGAGGTTTGGGTGAGAACCTTCAAGGTTAGGCCTCGAATCTTCAGGTATCAAGTGCGTGGGAGCAAGGATGGTGAGTATAAGGCTCTCCCTGCCTGGGAAGCCATAGATTCCGGTGGGTTTCATAGTGGAAGATGATGAGAGGCGGCTAGCGTTAGCGAAGGTTCGAGAGTGTTTGAGAGAGGGAAGGGTTTCAGTGGTGGTTGGTTAGGTGAAATGATTTAGGTTTATGGGGTTTTGGTGGATTAAAAAGGAAAGGAAGGAATGTGTCCGTTGATCATTTTGATCAATGGCCTGAATTTATTATGGAGCCGGGCGGGTTGGATTAAATTGGATTAGGGGAGGGTAGTTTAGGAATTGGGCCAATCAAATTGCGATTGAAATTGGGTTCATTGGGGAGATCGATTTGGGCTAAAATTTAAATAGGTAGGGCTAGTATTTAAATAGCCATTTTCCCTTTTTTATTTTATAAAAATAGTAAAATAATTTCTGGAAACAAATTAAAGGTACCAAATTAATTAATAATATATAAATATTGAATTATAAATACTAGGATCAATTTTATAATTATAAATGCAATTAAATCTTAAAATAGGCTAAAATTGCAATTATGAGCAATTTAATTTTAAGATACTCAATAAATTTTTTAAAAATGTGCAAAAATTACCTTAGCTATATTTTGATATAAATATGAAAATAAAATAAATTAATCACCAAAATAATAATTTGAAGAATAATTATTGGTTTTTTGTACTACTAAAATTGGGCAATAAGTTATTTTAAAAGTCTTTTGAAAACTAGGAAAAATACTAAAACACTTGGACACACATATATATGCATACATAGGATATTTTGAAAGTATTTTGCATATAAAAAATATACAAGGAAAAATTTGGTATCAATAGTTGTCCCTCTTTACACGGGAAGGATGAAAGAGTTGTCGGGTAAAGATATGATCGCCAATTTGAGCGAACGGAATGGTTTGAAGAATTTGACTGTGCTCTGGTTCCTGAGCTGCCTACATAACCCTGGTCTTACAGGAATCAGGCCATATGTAGTTTAGGGTCCATCGGCGGAATATGCCGATGGAGGTTTTTTTCAAGAACGGGCGCAATGAAGGTTGGGATGGATGGTTAAAGCCTCATAGGGTTGCAGGAACCGGAGCGGGATCGCTCCTGCTGAGACGGTCGTTGCTCGCCGGTTTACCTACAAATAAGCAATACAAGTGTATATTGCGTGAAAATTTAAGTATGATGCAAGTTCCCATAGGACCATGAATGTTGTCTTTGGACGGTTAGGATGACGTTCTGGGCCATAAAGCGTATAATAAAGGATTCGTAGGCGATAAAATGATGCTCTCAGGCTATGAGAATAATACCTCCAAACTATGATGCCTTTGAATAATGATGTGCGAAAAATTAAAGGGATCTTCCGGCCATGACATGGTATTCTTGGGCTATGAGAATGATGCCTCCAAACAATGACGCCCTTGTCGATGCCCCCTTTTTCGTTAAAGGCAAAATTGAGTTTATGACATTGGGAGGACAACTCTTTTCCATTTTGGGAATTGGGTTTTGGAGTTTGAAGATTCACCACCTAGTGATTAAGTGCATTAGGACACTAAGAAGGTTTTGAGTTTGAGAACCAAAGTTTGGGTAAGGGCTAAAAATTATCTCGAGGGGAAGTTGTTAGGCACCCCTCAAGATCCACTAGTGTGGTTCCCGGCCATGTTATAATTGTGACTTTAAGTACAAGTAACAAATAAGCAAATAAGGGCTTCAAATATTAGGGATTGTCATATTAAAGTTTGCAGATAAGTTGAAATTTGAAGAAAACAGAAAGGGGCTCAAATTTTGAGAAAAACACAAGCTTCAAAATTCCCAAAAAAAAAGAAAGTGATAAATAAACAAATAAAGGAAAGGGGGTCCTAGGTTCACAAATAATATGGATCACATCAATGCAATACCCGGTAATTACTCCTCAAAGAGGGGATACACATGGTATTAGCACACCAGTCATCATATCCATATCTACTCTTTCCCACCCCGTTAAGGTATTAAACGCGGAAGGGTTTTGTTACTTATTGCATGCTAGTACCCGCCCCAATCCTATCAGTCCCCGAGGCATTTGGGACTACTAGCCCTAAAGGGAAGGGAGTTGGGGCTTTTACAAAGTTTAAGAAAGGATAAAAGTCTAGGCGACAAACAAAACATATAATCAAATAGGGGGAGAAACAGACAGCAGTTAGGGCTCAAATAGGCCTCTTCATTTAAAGACAGATACATAGCATGACTTCAAATACATGTTAGGTCTTTAATTAAACTTAACGTTGGAAGGGTGGCTGATATATCACATATTTTCAGATAAGAAGTCCGAATTAAACCTTCCTGCTGGTTGTAATTAATAAATACTGGTATAGTTGATTAATTACCTACAGGTTTTCCTAGATGAGGCCTGTAATCATGATATCTAACAATGCAGAAGGCATGCTGGTTTTAAAGAAGGATCACTGATTTTAGAAACACTCAAAAGTTCTGCAGATTTTAAAATGACTTTACCACTGATTTTAGACTTGTAAGCGAGATAGACAATTAAGATTCAGTTAGTTATTCCTATAGGCATGCTTTCTAAGTGTGATTGATTTTAAAATATTTATAAAGGTGCAGGAGTCCTATAGACATGGTATCTAGAGTGAATTTTGTTATTTGAGCCTATAAATTGTTTGCTTAGTGATAGATGATATGTAAAAAAAACCTATAGTCATGGTCTCTATATGTAGATGAATATACTTATAGGCATGATTTCTATATGCAGATGTGAATAAACTTATATACATGATTTCTATATGCGTAATGAAATGACTTATAGGCAGGATTTCTAAATGCCGATGTGAATAAACTTATAGACATGATTTCTAAAATGTGTAATGAAATTACTTATAGGCAGGATATCTATATGCGGATACATAAACGAAGATGATATGATTGCAGAAATAAACCTAAAGCAGGATATCTACCCCCACATGCATAACATGAGAGACCCTCCCCATTTTTTTACTATACACCCCATAGTTATTACAAATTATTACAACTCAAATGAATCAAAAGTAAATTACATCAGAAATAAAAATTCCAACCAATGACAGCCTAATTCAGACTCCTAGTCTGATACATGAAATAAACAAACTTCCAAAGATCAGATTTCCAAAGCCTTTCTTTTATTTGAGATTTGTCAAAGTTCCAAGGAGCTTCAGAAACTCCAGGCAGTGCTTACACCCCAAATATCATGACAGAATCATAATGCAGTGTGGAAGGGCCAGCCCTCAAATGTCCAAGTTCAGAGGAAACTCAATGTCCCAAGGCAAGGCTCATAGGAGGGGGGCAGAACTTAGAGTTTAGAAGTAAGTGTAAGTGCAATAGAGGGGAAATTAGAGAAGACCATGGCAGGCTGGTGGTCATGCCCAGAAATTGAGATGCTGGCACACCCCGGACCAGTCTGTCAGCTTTAAATTGGGGAGTTAGGACCTATTGAAGGTCAGTTCAGGCCTGGACAGCAATTTAAATACTGCCAGGCCATGAACTTTAACTCAGCACATATAGGGGAATGCGGTATGGGGATTCATGATACACGGAAAGAGCAGGCAAAGGGGCATACACAACAATGAGACATAGTGGAACACCCTCCAGTCTATTTAGAGGTTAGAGGTCAAAACTCAGTTCATGGACAAAAATTCTTGTTACCATGCCCTATGTCCCCACTCACAAGCACATAGGGGTAATGGGATAGGGAGCAAGTGTTCACAATAAAGAGAAGCAAGCAGTAGTATATAGGCATATTAAGTTAGATGTTAAACTTTACAACAAATAGACATGGATACAAGGACTATAAATAAACACGATGGGGTGATGCTGAAAATTAAGTTAGGATATACCTGTTTCAAAGGGACGAGTAAAGAGAAGCAGTAGTCTTGTAAAAGCCAAAATGCAGACAAGAAGCAAGAATACTTTTAAGTATGAGTTCGGAAGATAATTGTGAAATTGTGTAGTTTGAAGTGTCTTCAGTCGCGTGTGCCTTGTGAAAAAAGGGTCGTGTATTTATAGTGCAGAAAGTCATGAGGAAACAAGGTAATAAAATAGTTGAAGACTGGTTGTAAATCAATTACATAAGACTCCCTTTAATTAAGGGATTCAGATTCGAATGGGTAAAACCATTTTAAGGAAAGGATTTAAATAAACACTTTGTGTAAAGCATGCAATTGAGGGCAAATACATAAAGGTTATTTTAAGGACATGGTTTCTGAAAGTACACGGTTTGTGCAAATAAGGCAAGGGAATCACTTGACAGCCAGTAAATCACAAAGGTCTGAAATTTGGTATGAATGAAGCAAGTCACAAAAATGAAGAAGGGTTTTACCTAATTCAAGTCACCTAAGGAATCAGTAAAAGATTGAAAGAAATCAATCAAGCTATATTTAGAAGGAAGCTTACACTACTTGCAAATTTGAAAACCAATTAGAGGAAAATTCCTCATATATAAGGAACATAAAAGAAGATTGTCGTGTAAATCAACATAAAAATCTAGTAACAGAGTTTAGTAGAGTTTATCAAAAGTTAGAATTATATGAAACTCCGATATCCACCTAAAAGAGTTGGGGGTTTTGAAATAAGAACCCTAGTTCAGGCAAATCACAAAGAGAGAACAAGCAATTGGATGAAAATATGTATGGAGGCTTCAGAGAAAGAACTGAAGCTTCTACCATACTTTCTCCAGCAACAGAACTCATGAGACATGATACCAAAGCAACATGCAATCACAGTAGAAGGATTGAAAGAACATAATGGAAAATACTGACAAGAACAGAAGAAACATGCTTCAAACGATCTTTTATGAGATCTTTAACAGGCTTAGTGGCAGGCAAACAAAAAACTTAAAACTCAGTAGGAAAATGCAGTAGAAAAACACAAGAACACCGGAAAAGTATAACAGGCAAGCATATAGGAAAACCAGTAAGATGAACATATAAGAACATGGTAGAGAATACAGTAGGAAAGTCAACGATACCATAGTATAGGAAAACACGGGGAGACAAACACATAAAAGATGACACAAGAACATAGTAGAGGCAAACACACGAATAAAAATGAAAAAAATTAGAAAAACACATAACTTTTCAGAAAACCCTAAATCGGAAAAGAAGGATTTTGAAAGTAATTTTCAAATGAAAAATTAAGGAAATCATTTGAAAACTCAAATAGAGCATAGATACACAACAGATCTAAAAAGAATCAGAGAAAATCTCGAAAAGTTAGAGTTTCAGAGGAACCTAGAACGAGAAAGGCTTGGAAAAGTCACTGATCTGAGTCGGAGAAGGTCAGAATCTGACTTAGAAAGCTAGGATACGCCGGAGCAAGTCCGGAGATGGCCGAAAACCTCAAGTCGGCGAAGGTCTGAGTTAAAACCTTCGAGGTCTGGCCTCGAATCTTCAAATATCAGGCACATAGAAGTAACAGGAGGAGAGTATAGGTCATCCATGGCCTGAGAGGCCATGGATTCCGGTGAGTTGGAGGTTGAATAAGGGGTAGATGGCGACTAGGGTTTCAAGAACATTCGAGAGAGTTTGAGAGATGAGAGGATTCAAAGGCGGTGGTTGGTGAGAAATGGCTAGGGTTAGGATGGGGTTGGTGAATTAAAAAGGAAAGGATGAAATGTGGTTGTAGATCATTTAGATCAACAGCCTAGATTGAATGGGGAACCGGGCGGATCGGATAAGTGGGTCAAGGGTCAGGTTAAATTGCAATTGGGCTGGGCAATTTGGGATTTGAAATTGGGTTAATTGGGGTGGTTAATTTTGAAAGGAAATGGGGCTGTATTTGAAATAGGATTAGGTTAAATGTTAAATAGCTAATTTTCTCCTTTTATTTTTATAAAAATAGTAAAATGGTTTTAAAATTAAATTAAAAGTACTGAACCAATTTATGATGTATAATTGTTAATTTAAAAATATTGGGACCAATTTTGTAATCGTAAAAATGCTATAATTCTTAAAATAGGCTAAAGTTGCAATTACATGCAATTTATCTTTTAAAATACTAAATAAGTTGTAAAAAATGTACAAAAATTAACTTAACTATATTTTGGCATAAATATGGGAAAAAAATAAATTATTCACCAAAATGATAATTTTGGAAATAATCATTGATTTTTGTACTGCTAAAAATGGATAATAAATTAATTTAAAAACCTTTAAAAATTAGGAAAAATTCCAAAACACCTAGCTATGCATATATATGCCATTTTAAGAGTATTTTGTATATGAAAATTATATAGGGAAAAATTGGGTATCAATAGCTTCCCTCTTTACCCGGGAAGGATGAAAAAGTTGTCGGGTAAAGATATGATGACCAATTTGACCGAACGAAACGATTTGAAGAAATTGGACCGAGCTCTGGTTCCTGAGCTGCCTACATATCCCTTGCCCTACAGGAATCATGCCATATTTTGTTCAGGGTCCATTGGCGGACTATGCCGATGGAGATTTCGAAAAACGGATGCGATGTTCAGGTTGGGAAGGATGGTCAGGGCCTGATAGGTTGCGGGAATTGGAGTGGGATCACTCCTGCTTAGACGGCTGTTGCTAGCTGGTGTACCTGCAAGTGAGTAATACCAACATATATTGTGCATAAATTTAAACGTGATGCAAGCTCCCATTGGACCATGAATGTTGTTTTTGGACGGTTAGGATGATGTCCTGGGCCAAGAAGCGTATAATAAAGGATTCGCAGGCTATGAAATGATGTTCTCGGGCTATGAGAATGATGCCTCTGAACCATGATGCCTTTGAATAATAATATGCAAGAGATAAAATAGGGTCCTTAGGACATGGCATGGAATTCTCTGGCTATGAAAATTGTACCTCCGAACAATGATGCCTTTGGACAATTTGGCGATCTTTCAGCCCATGAAATGTTGGATTTGGCAATATCTTAGTCGATGCAAGACTTAAACAAAATGGCGATATTTCAGCCGATGTAAAGTGTAAATATAAATGGCGATCTTTCAGCTGATGCGAGATTTAAATAAAGTGGCGATATTTCAGCCGATGTAAAGATTTAAATAAAATGGCGATATTTCAGAGGATGTAAAGATTTAAATAAAATGGCGATATTTCAGCCGATGCTAAGTGTAAAATATAAGTAAAGATATTTCAGCAGATGCAAGATAAAGTGGCGATATTTTAGCCTATGCAATTATGGAGGTAGAGCTTAATCTCGAAAGGTAGAAGAGTAGCTTTGTGCAATTATGAAGATAGAGCTTAGTCCTGGAAGGAAGAATAGTAGCCTTATGCAATGCAAGAAATGCAGATGGAGGTAGAGCTTAACCTCAGAAGGCAGAATAGTAGCCTTAGGCAATGCAGTAGTGCGAAATAGAGACAAAGCTTATTCTCAGAAGGCAGAATAGTAGCCTTATACAATGCAAGAAATGAAAATGGTGGTAGAGCTTAACATCGAAAGGCAGAATGGTAGCCTTATGCAATGCAAGAAATGCAAATGGAGTTAGAGCTTAACCTCGGCAGGCAAAATAGTAGCCTTATGCAATGCAGGAGTGCGAAATGGAGACAGAGCTTAGTCTCGGAAGGCAGAATAGTAGCCTTATGCAATGCAAAAAATGCAAATGGAGGTAGAGCTTAACCCCGAAAGGCAGATTGGTAGCCTTATGCAATGCAAGAAATGCAAATGGAGTTAGAGCTTAACCTCGGAAGGTAGAATAGTAGCCTTATGAAATGCAAGAAATGCAAATGTAGGTAGAGCTTAACCTCGGAAGGCAGAATAGTAGCCTTATGCAATGCATGAGTGAGAAATGGAGACAGAGCTTAGAATCGGAAGGTAGAATAGTAGCCTTATGCAATGCAGAAAATAAAGGTGAATAATGATGAAAGCTCTTAGCTGATCGATGATAGCTGATAGCTGATTGTTGAATTATAGTTGTTGGGGATGTCTCGTGCGGATAGCAATTGAAAATAGGTGATGATTCTGAGAGTTGTATTCCTGAAAAAGTATGAGTATGTTATCGTATCTGATGATTTTATGTCTTGGGTGCCTGAATCCAAAGAAAAATTGTGAGTTTTGTAAAGGGGGGAAGGTTAGTCCGTCTTCCCGTGGACCTCACTTGTCTTGCTTGTCTCTTGTTTTTATTGGGGTAGCATCGCTAAACAAAGCAAATTTGATAGTAGTAATGCATAATTTAGTAAAAGTGTAACGTAAAAAGATAATTTTCTTGTAGATGAATCGATGACTGGGATGTGGTACAAGACATTACAACATCTCTCGCTCTATTATTTTGAGGGTCCTCCACAAAATTCTACCCTAGTTTACTAGGTCGGTGCTTCTGATGGTTGCGTGTTGGTGAATGGCTGAGGATCAACTTCAGAATTTTGAGGGTCCTCCTTAAAATTCTGCCCTAGTTGCCAATAGCGTTGGAAATGAAAATTTTATTGAATTGTGACCGAACCCATAAGGCTCCCTACGTATCCCCTCTTAAATGGGAATCAGGTCATACGTAGTTCAAATACATCATAAAGAAAATATAAATGGATACACATGGTATCGCTTGACTACATCTGAATTGATCGGCTTCGACCAAACTTCTCCGTTCATTTCTGCAAGTATGAGGGCTCCTCTTATTAGAACCCAATGAACTATGTAAGTACCCTGCCAGTTGGGAGATAACTTCCCTTTGGCCCATCCTAATGCGGGAAAATTTTCTTTAAGACCAGCTGCCCCGGTGTGAATTATTTTGGCTTGACTCTTTTGTTGAAGGCTCTGGACATTCTATTTTGATAAAGTTGACCATGACAGACTGCGTTCATTCTTTTTCCATCTATAATGGCTAACTGCTCATAGCCGCTCTTTACTTCCGCTTCCTATATAATCCTCGAGGATGGAATCTCTACTTCGGCAGGAATGGCTGCCTCTGTACCAGAGACCAACATGTATGGAGTTTCCCCGGTTGATGTGCGAACTATGGTGCGGTACCCCAATAAAGCAAAGGATAGCTTCTCGTGCCACTGCTTATGTTTTTGTATCATTTTCCTCAGTATCTTCTTGATATTCTTGTTGGCCGCTTCTATAGCTCCATTCATCTGAGGTCTGTAGGCTGTAGAATTATTGTGTTTGATCTTGAATGTTTCACACATTGCTTTCTTCAGGTCACTATTGAGATTGGAACCATTATCAGTAATGATTGACTCTAGGATGCCGAACCGACAAACGATACGGTCGCAGACAAAGTCTGCCACGACTTTCTTGGTCACTGCCTTGTATGATGCCGCTTCGACCCATTTGGTGAAATAGTCGATTGCTACTAGGATAAACCTATGTCCGTTTGATGCGGTAGGCTCGATAGGTCCGATAGCATCCATTCCCCAAGCGGCGAACGGCCATGGTAAACTTGTCGCATTAAGCTCATTAGGAGGCACATTTATCATATCTACATGTATCTGGCAGTGATGGCACTTTAGGATGTACCGGATGCAGTCCATCTCCATAGTCATCCAAAAATAACAAGCTCGGAGTATTTTCTTGGCTAAGACAAAATCGTTCATATGTGGGTTGCAGGTCCCTGCATCAATTTCTTCCAATAGCCTGGATGCTTGTTTCGCGTCGACACACCTTAATAATCCCAAATTGGGAGTCCTCCTATACAAGATTCCTCCACTGTGAAAGAAATTGTTGGATAAGCTTCAAAGTGTGCGCTTCTGAGTAGCGTTTGCAAGTTCTGGATATTCCCCTGTGGCTAAATATTCCTTGATATCACAAAACCAAGGTTTTTCGTCTGCTTCTTCTTCGATGTGAGCAAAATAGGCTGGCTGATTATGGATTTTTGTAGGAATAGGGTCAATAAAATTTGTGTCCGGGTGCTATATCATGGCTGATAGGGTAGCCAATGCATCGACGAACTCATTCTGGATTTAGGGACATGCTGAAACTCTGTCTTTGTAAATCTCTTCCTCAAATCCTTTGCATGGTGAAGATAAGGGAGTATCTTGGAATTCTTGGTTGCCCATTCTTCTCGGACCTAATGTATAAGCAAGTCTGAATCCCCAATCACTAGCAACTCCTGAACGTTCATGTCAATAGGCAACTTGAGCCCTAAGATGCAGGCTTTGTATTCGGCCATGATGTTGGTGCATGGGAATCTGAGCTTTGCAGACACCGAATAATGCTGACCGATTTCTGATACTAGGACTGCTCCTGTGCAAACTCCTTTGAAATTTACTGCTCCATCGAAAAACATTCTCCAACCGTCATAGGAGTTTGCGATATCTTCTCCAATGGAGGATACCTCCTCATCAGGAAAATATATTTTCAGAGGCTCGTATTCTCCATCCACCGAGTTTTCAGCGAGGTGATCTACTAGTGCCTATCCTTTGATTGCATAGATGATGTCGAATTTACTCAGCAGGATTTGCCACTCGGCCAGCTTTCCAGTGGGCATGGGCTTCTGAAAGATGTACTTCAGTGGATCCATTCTTGATATGAGATAAGTAGTATAGGCACAGAAATAATAGCTCAACTTCTGAGCTACCAAAGTCAAAGCACAATAGGTGCGCTCTAATAGGGAATACCGTGCCTCGTACGGGGTGAACTTCTTACTGAGATAGTTGATGGCCTGTTCTTTCCTCCCCGTTTCATCATGTTGCCCAAGAACACAACCGAACGTTCCATCTAACACTGCAAGGTAGAGTAATAGAGGTCTACCCGGCTCGGGCAGGGCCAAAACTAGCGGTGTTGACATGTATTCCTTGATTCTATAGAGAGCTTTCTGACAGTCATCCGTCCATTTGGTAGAGGCGTCTTTCTTCAACATCTTAAAGATTGGCTCACAAATCATAGTGGACTGAGCCATGAACCGACTGATGTAGTTGAGTCTCCCCAGGAAACTCATCACGTCCTTCTTGTTCTTTGGCTGTGGAAATTCTTGAATGGCCTTAACCTTTGATGGATCCAGTTCTATTCCTCGGCGACTCACAATGAACTCAAGTAGTTTCCTGGCGGGAACCCCGAATGCACACTTGACGGGGTTCAGCTTTAGATTGTACCTTCTCAATCTGTTGAAGAATTTCCTCAGATCTTTCATGTGGTCAGTGGCTCTCTTGTATTTGATGATGATATCGTCTACATATACCTTGATCTATTTGTGTATCATGTCATGGAAAATAGTAGTCATTGCCCTCACGTAGGTGTACCCAGCATTCTTTAACCCAAATGGCATCATCTTGTAGCAATACATTCCCCACGGTGTAATGAAAGCAGTTTTCTCCGCATCTTCCTCACCATCCATATCTAATGGTACCCAGCAAAACAATCGATAAATGACTGCAGTTCAGGCTTGGCGCAGTTGTCAATTAAAATGTGTATGTTTGGCAAGGGGAAATCGTCTTTCGAACTGGCCCAGTTGAGATCCCGGTAGTCAATACAGACCCTAACCTTCCCATCGTTCTTCGGTACTGGCACAATGTTGGCTAACCATGTTGGATATTCCACCACCCTGAGAACCTTAGCTTTGACCTGCTTAGTGACTTCTTCCTTGATTTTCAAACTCATATCTGGCTTGAACTTTCTGAGCTTCTATTTTACTGGCGGACATGTTGGATCGGTTGACAATTTGTGAGCTGCAATAGATGTACCGAGACCATTCATATCATCATACGACTAGGCGAATATGTCCTCATATTCCCTTAGGAATTCCGTGTACTCTTCCTTTTTTTATGGTGACAGATGAACACTGATGCGCATTTCTTTGACGTTTTTTGTATCTCCCAAATTAACAAACTCAGTCTCGTCCAAGTTGGACTTAGGTCTATTCTCAAAATCTTCAACCTCTTTAACGACCTCTTATGGTATATCATCTTCTTCTGAGTCTATATCCGCTAGTTGCGTTGGCTCGTTGCATGTCACAATCGTCGGTTTATCAAGATAAGTAATAGTAATGTTGTGTAAATAAATCAAATGATGAAAAGTAATAAGAGCAAGATTTATAAGAAACTGAAATGCTTTGATAATTTTCCTAATTGTTTTGAACATTGGAGCTCTTATTTCGAAATTAAAATGCGGAAAGAAAATCAACTAGCAAAATAAAGATGATGCATGGTGCTTTATTTAGCCTTGCTACCCCGAAGCTTTCCGGGCCCTGGTGGTTCTGACAGACTAATTGTCAAGGCATTCTCCTCGGCTCACGGCTTGTATGGAAGGGCCTTCCTCCCCTTCCTCCTTGAAATTAATGCAATAGTCCATGATATCATCTTCCAAAAACAAATTCCTCATTGCAGCTAGTGCTTCCTCTTCTTTCGACCCATATATGACATCGGCTGGCTGGAAAGTCTGCTCCAGGCGAGGTATCGAATGCTCCAGCGGATAATAGGGACTGTGCCATGGTGGCGACCAGTGGTTCAAGTCCTCCCAAGTGTATTCATATCCCAAACCAAAAGTGGTACCATGTTTCTTCAGCTTGATGGGTTTGGTGATTCCCTGGAGGTTCTTGCCGAGCCCCTTGCCAGGTTCATATTTGCTCCAATTCAGTATACTTTCAACCTTGTTATCCCACCATTTATCCTTGTCCTCAACGTTGACTTGCTCAATGTGATGGTAAGTTTCTCTGCCTATCTTCCTTCTTCCTTCGATTGCCAGGATGGTCTAGCGACTGTATATGGGATTGCTACCGTTGCTGTGAATAATCACCTCTTGGTGATTCCATTCAAACTTCACTGCCTGGTGTTGGGTTGATGCTACAGCCCCGGTTGCATGAATCCAAGGTCGTCCCAAAAGCAAGTGTAAGATGATGGGACGTCTATTACTTGAAAGTCAACGTCGAACCAAATCGGTCCCATTTGAGGCACAAACTGATTTCCCAAATAGTGGACCTTTGGGAACCATCAAAATCTTTGACATTGATGGCTTCATCATTGATCTCATGCAGGCTCTTCCCCAATGTCCTGAAAGTCACCAATGGACAAATATTGAGGTTGTACCTTCTGTCAATCAGAATTCTAGTGATGAAATGATCCTCGCACTGCACAGTGATGTGTAATGCTTTGTTGTGGCTCAACCCTTCCGGTGGCAGCTCATCTTCGTGGAGAGTGATTTTTTGACTCTCCAAAACTTGCCCTACCATGTTTGCCATTTCTTCTCCAGTTATGTTGCTGGGTACATATGCCTCACTCAGTAACTTTAACAAGGCATTCTTATGTGCATCAGAGCTTTGCAGTAGAGCTAGGATGGAGATTTGTGCCGGTGTTTTATTTAGTTGATCAATGACTGAGTACTCTTTTTCTTTTATCTTCCTCCAGAGATCATCGGGCCCAGTTTCAATAGGCCGTCCAGAGGCGTGCTTACTTGATTCAGCTAAATGCTCCGGAGTATAAACCATGCCGGTTCTTATCAGACCCTGCGCTTCAATTGTTTCTCCGATTTTCGCTTTTCCTTTTCTCCTTGCCTCGGCTATGTAATCCTAAGGTATGGTCTTCATATGGAATAATGATATGTCTGACATTGCTACCGGGATGGGTACCCTTGCTTTGGGAGGTAACACAGCAACTTTAAATGGCGCAGGTGCCCTTGGGGACCCAAACTCAACCTCAATTGGTCCCGGCGTCTTTGCATAAGATGGTGTTTCAAGATCGAGTGGTTTGGACATGTTCACTTCAGCGTCTTCAGAAGTCTGAATCTGGACTACAATCGGATTAAGTGTGACTGTCGATTTCTTTGGCTTGTCACCTTCAGCAATTAATTCGATCGACCCTCTGGGGTCTCAATTATCCTCTATCTCGATCATGCGAACACCTCTGCCTTTGTGGTCAGGCAGAGGGTTGTTGCAGACATTTAGAGCAGGCTCTTTTGCCACAATGATCTTGTTGTCAATCAAAGCCTGAATCTTATCCTTCACGGAGAGGCACTCATCAATGGTATGCCCACTATGCCGGAATGGTATGCACAGGTTTTGTTTGGGTTGATCCATTGGGAAGGGTTTTCTGGAGTTTTGGTAGGGATGGGGGTGACGTAACCAGCAGCTTTAAGCCTTTCATATTGCTGGTCGATTGGTTCGGCAAAGGCGGTGTACTGTTTAGGAGGTCTACGATCAAAGTTTGGTTGGGGTCTCGGGAAATTTTGGCGAGGTGATTCATCATGAGCTTGCTGGGTATTGTAAGCTTGGTAGACGTGTGCGGGTTGGGAGTATTTGGGTGAAGTAGGCTGGTATGCGAGAGGTGGAGATTTTTGGTAAGTAGTTGGAGCTTGGTAAGAAGGCAAAGATGTTGGGTAATTTGAGGTAGGTTGGTATGTAGGAGGGGGTATTGGGTAGGTTTTGTATTTTATTGGGGATTTTGTTCTCTGTGCAACCATTACGGCACCCACATCCCTTTTCTTGGATGTGCCACCAGACTGTATAGCCTTGTTGGTAACCTGCAATGCTTTAAAGTTAGTGATCATACCACTTTTGATACCTTCCTCGATCCTCTTCCCTAGTTTGATGATGTCGGAAAATTTCTGGCCTTTGATCAATATCAACCTCTCATAGTACTGTGGATCCTGAGCCCGGACGAAAAACCCGTTTATTTGTTCTTCTTCTAAAGCCGGCCTGACCTTAGCAGCTTTTGATCTCCAATGAGTAGCATACTCGCGAAATGTCTCCGTGGGTTTCTTCTTTAAGTTCTGAATATAGAACACATCTGGTGCATTCTTCGTGTTGAATCTGAATCAATCCATGAAATCGGACGCCATATTTACCCAGTTCGACCACTTCTTCACGTCTTGGCTAATGTACCAAGATAGAGCATCCCCTTTCAGGCTTCTCATAAAGAGCTTCATGAGAATCTTTTCATCCTTTCCTACTCCGACCAGTTTGTCGCAGTATGTCTTTAGAAGAACTCTAGGATCCCCGGTGCCATCGAACATCTCGAACTTGGGAGGTTTGTACCCCTCGGGAAGTTCGATATCTTGCTGAGTACAAAGGTGCTCGTAATTCAGTCCCCCAATCCCCTTGCTTCCTTCGACACCCTGACCTCGGCTAGTCAGCTTCTTGAGCTCTGCGGCCAGATTCTTAAAAAGAGAATCTTTGTCATCAGACTCAGGCTGAAGGGGTGTAGTATGGTTTCCACATAGATGGGGGTATTGTGGTGATAATCGTTTGTGGAATTTAGTGGTTCGGGGATGAGCAGTGGGATGTTGCTTGAAGTGTGGCATTGTTGCAGTGGTGATGGTGAGCTGATTGGTTTTGTGGTTTTGGGATATTTTGTGGTGGTGTGGGATTTTGAGTGTTAGGGAAGTTGAGATATGGGGTAGTGAGGGAAAATGACAAGCTTTCTAAATTCCGAACTTGGTCCAGTTCTTCCTGAAATTTCAATAACTTCTGTTCGAGCTGGGAGGCACTTTCCTTGGAAACCTAAACACCCTGGGGAACCTCTACCCTTTCAGTTGAGTTCTCCTTCCTGATGTTGCTCAAATCTTTCATTTTTCCCTTGTTCTTGTTTCTTATAGGACTCGGAGGAAGAGGAGGTAGAGGCCCTTGGATCTTGTGGAGTAAGATGACGATGCCAGAATGCACAGACTAACCTTTGGGGAGGGGAATAAAACAAAAGTAAAAACAAAAAGGTGACAAGTTAGTGTGGATTATGAGGAGAAAAACACTGCAGTATTTAAACACATAGTGCAAGAATATAAATCGTGTCCTAATTTGGGAGCCTTGTTATGCCCGAGGGAGGCCTAGCGACAAGTTGATTTGCAGAACTTATAATAATAAATCACTCATTTTATTGATAAAAATAAGACGAATCCCAAAACGACACTAAAATTGCGGAAAATAAAAATGTCACTAATGTCTATTGGCCTTATTACATTAAAGCAAAAGAAAGACTCCTAACTACTTGGTCCTAGAGGGACTTTCCCCAAACTCGTCATCTTTAGGTCCATTGAACAGCTTCACCAGCTCACGTAGTCCCAGCAGCAAATAGGCTCTAGCGAAGTGTCCTCCTTCGTTCCCTTCATTGTTCTGGACATTTTCATTCCTCTGGATGAACTTCCTTTCCAGCTCCACTAAACCACACTCCAAATACCCCAGTCGCTTGTTGGCGCTGATAGCCACATCTTTCCATTCTTCAATCAGCTTTTGATGGGCTTCTTGAATTTCCTGGCGCTCACTTTTGCATTCCCGAATCCTCTTGCGCAATTGATTGTACTTAACCTGTATTTTAGCCTTTTCATCGATGACCCTGTGGCCTCGAACAAACCCGGGTTGTCCTAACCCACCATGATCATCTTCCAACCAACTTGGATAGTATGGAGTATAACCAACATGTTACCTGTATGGCTTTATGGAATCCTTCCCCAAGATGATTTTGCAATGCCACATGTGTTGAGCTTGAGACTTGTATGGGCTATCGTCGTCTTGAAAGTCGGCCCTGAAGTGACTCATTTTGTCGACCTTTGGTATGACCTGCTTTCTTCCTGCCTGTCTCATGACTTGGAGAGGGACATAGGGATAAGTTCCTCTTAGACCAATGGGTATAAGAAATGGTGCGTCCCGAGATCAGATGATGAACTCTTCGGTAGGGAACCATTCGAACATCCACTGCACTTTGTCTTCTTTCAGATTTTCAAACACCTCTACCTACCCTTTAGCATCTTCTAGCTGAGCAAACATGTTAGGCATATGTAACGACCCGACCGGTTGTTTTGAGCTTTTGCACTTTGATCTCCAGTTCTCGGGCATGACTTGCCCAGTGCTATGTATTGTTACTGATATAGATCGTTGGTTTTGTTTTTCAGGAAAATTTGGAATGAATTTGAAAGAAACAGTCTCAGTTGAAAGCTTTGAATTTGAAGGTTTGACCAAGAGTTGACTTATTCATATATAAGCTCAGATTGGAGTTTTTATGATTTAGATAGCTTCGTTAGTTGATGTGTAATTTAGGAGTGTTATCGGAAGTGATTTTGGAGGTCCGGTGTAGAGTTAGGCTTGAAGTGACGAAGCTAGTATTTTGGCAATTTCCAGTTGATTGGTGAGATTTTGATCCGAGGGTCGGAATGGAATTCCGAGAGTTTCTATAGCTTTGTTATGTGATCTTGGATGTGTGTGCAAAATTTCCGATCATTCAGAGGTGTTTTGGCTGGGTTTTTGATCAAATGCGTATTTCGGAAGTTTTGAAGAAACTTAGGCTTGAATTCGGTGAGGATCGATGATTTTAGTGTTGTTTGATGTGTTTGAAATATTGAACCAAGTTTGAATGATGTTCTAGGATTGGTTGACACTTTTGGTTGAGGTCCCGGGGGCCTCGGGGTGATTTTGGATGGCCATCGGGATGAATTTTGGACTTATGGGCTTGCTGGTGTATCTAATTTCTTGTATTTCCGCATCTGTGGAAAAGGAACCGCAGATGCGGTTGCGCAGGTGCGGAAGAGAGATTTGTAGGAGCGGTTTTCGAGTAGGCTTGGTAGAACCGCAGATGCAGAGCTGTGACCGCATCTGCTGAGTCGCATGTGCAACTTTTGGACCGTAGAAGCAGATCATGGGGGACTTGGTGATTGCCGCAAGATCGGACTATTGACCGCAGAAGCGATGTGCGAAGAAGCGAGGTTGGACCGCAAAAGCGGTCTTGGTCATTGTGAAGATCCACAGAAGCAGAGTTTGAACCGCAAAAGCGGTGACCGCATATGCGGTAAGGCAACCGCAAATGCGGAAATGCCTGTTCAGAGAAGGGGTTTTTAAAGCTCATTTTGTTCCGCGAGCTAAGGGTTATTTCCACCATTTTTTATCGACTTTGAAAGCTTTGGACTGAATTTGAAGAAGGATTTGAAGGGGATTGACCGGAGGTAAGTTTTATGAGTTAAAAACACGATTATATTGTGGAATTATCCTTGAAATCCTTGAGAATTTAGCTAAATTGGAAGAAACTAAGGCTTGGAATTTTAAGATTTTAAAATTGGAATTTGAGGGCCATTTGTGGTCCGAATTGAGAGGTTTTGATATGTATAGAATCGTGGCAAGATAAGGCATCCGATGATGTTAATTTTCTGATTTTTCGAGAAGTGGGTCCGGGGCTCAAGTTTTTGTAATTTCGGGATTTTTGCCCGTTATTGTTTGTTTTTGCTTGGGCCTTGTTCCCTTATCATATTGTGATGTATTCGCTCTAATTTTTGATAGATTCGACGAGCATGGGGGCCGATTTGAGATGCAAAGTTGTCGCGAGTGAGAGATTTCGCCGGTTCGAGGTGAGTAATGATTGTGAATGATATCCTGAAGGTTTGAAACCTGAGATTGCACATCGAAGTGCTATATTGAGGTGACTTGCAGGCCGGATAGAGAGGGTAGGGTAGAGCACCATTGGGGATTGTGACTTGGTCTGTCTCGTTTGATAATTTACCGCGTATTTGACTGAACTGTTTTGTTTATCATCATGATTTGGGCTTATTGCCATGTTTCGGGCTTAATGTCGATTATTTGAATCCTTCGGGGAATTGTTATCACTGTTACCTCACTATTTTGATAAGTTATTGAAACTCAGTCCAGATAATTATACTGTTTTGCAAACTCGACCGTTTTAATTAAATTTTTAGATTTAAATGATACTTTTCACTATTGTTTGGGCTGAGCACTACTACTTTATAGATACTTGAGGGGCTTACAACGTTTCTGGATTGAGTGAGGCTTTCAGGCCTTAAGCGTGATGTGAGGAGGATTTCAGGCCTCGAGTGTATTATGAGGAGGCTTTCAGGCCTCGAGTGTATTGTGAGGAGGCTTCCAGGCCTCGAGTGTATTGTGAGGAGGCTTTCAGGCCTCGAGTGTTATATGAGGAGGATTTCAGGCCTCGAGTGTGATGTGAGAAGGCTTTTAGGCCTTGTTTTATATGCCACAAGGTGGCTTGATATTGCACTTAGGCCGTAAGGGGTCCCTCCGGAGTCTGCACCCCCACAATGATCGTGGGTACCCATATTGATCGGGCTGCACGCCACAGCGAGATATGGATCGTGCTATATGCCGCAGTGAGATATGGATCAGGATGTACGCCGCAGCGAGATATGGATTGGGTTGCACACCGCAGCGATATATGGATCGAGCTACATTCCGCAGCGATATATAGATTGGGCTGCACGCCGCAGCGGTTGCTAGATGATACTTTTATGAGAGTGATCTGAGAGAGAGAGAGCCCAAGGGGCTGAGAGAGTTGCTGAAAGTGAGCCCGAGGTGCTGGTACTGTTTTGAGATATTGGCCGAGGGGCGGACTTTTATGTACTCATCTTGCGTATTTATTTGTCTTTTTACCAGTTATACTGCGGTATTTGTGCCCGAGGGCGGATTTTTCTGTGCTTATCAGCACTAACTGTTTTGAAATCATTTTCGTAACTGTTGAAAAGATCATTTTCAAAAGATATTTAAACTGAGCCAAGATATTTCCAAAGATTTCACAGCTTCACTATTTTCTCAAGGATTGTACCCTACTTCTATACAGCATGTTGGTTGCTTTACGTGATTTCTTACTACTCAGTTGTTATTTACCTTTATTACTCATTGAGTTGGAGTACTCACTTTACTCCCTGCACCTCGTGTACAGATGCAGGTATCTATTCACCCGGTAGCGGGTTTTGGGCCGATCAGAGGCAGAGTTATATGAGTGAAGGAGGTGACTGTCAGTGTTCGCAGCACTATATTTCCCACTTGTTCATTATTCCGGTTTTGTATATATATTTAGACCTTGTAGTGGATTTACATTGTGATAGATGCTCGTGACTTGTGACACCCCGATTAGGGCTGTGTTGGGTTGTATTACCGCTAATTAATATTATTTAGTCATATATAAGATGTTTATTCATGTTTAATCTATTTTTTCAAAGACGAGTTGGGTTAGTTGGCTGGCCTCATCTTCACGAGAGGTGCCTTCACGATCAATGCGGGGTTTGGTCCATGACAAGTTGGTAGCAGAGCCTAGGTTACTAGGTGTCACGAGTGATGAGCAGGTTTAGTAGAGTCTCGCGGATCGGTACGGAGACGTCTGTATTATCCTCGAGAGGCTGCAGAACCTTTAGGAAAACTTTACATCCTTGAATTCTTATCGTGCGTCTTTGATTCAGCTTGAAAAGAAACTTTTGAAATTTATTCCACGCGTTTGTATGCGCGCATGAGCGCTCAGTATTAGATGTGCCTTGATGTCTTGTGATTCCCCGATCAGGGGGCGAGATGTGATCTCTATGAGTTTGATGTTGGGCCATTCTGGAGGACTTGAGGACGGTTCTTTGCTATGGCTTGAGCACTGAGGTGCTGATTGTGTGAGTAATTATTTTGGACTTATATGTTCGGCAGTGTCCCTATTAGTGGAAGTGACAGTTGAATGGCCAAATGATGAGTATGTTAGTACTGCAAGATGTATCTATGTAACTTGGAAGCGACGAGGAAGGTCTACTGGATGATAGATGAACTATTAAGTGTTTGATTTCCATTGTGATTGGATGTGTGGTCCCGAGTGATGGGCGCGTGAAAAATATTTTCATGTCTCCTAGATGGGAGTGAATTAAATTTCATGTTGCAGTATGAGTTCAGACTCAGGAAGACTAAGTGGCTGTGTAAGGTGTATAATGATGGAAGGTATACAGAAATGTTATATTAAGGCGAAGCATGTGGGTTATCTCCTGTGGAGTGTTCCAAAATGGTGTGATCCTTATGTGTATGTTAGAATATCTCATGTGTAATAGAAGGGCACGTGTTGAAATTTGAAATTTTGGATTGCTTAAGAGAGTAGGTTTCACTATTGCGGGGTTGAATGCGAGATTTGCGGAAGATTTACAGTACTGGATGATCTGGGTTCTAACAAACTTGTAAATGATTTGAGTTTAATCTCACTATGGTATTGTGGCATCAATAGAGTAAAAGTGTTATGAGTTGTTGAGTGTGTCTTGATCTATGGCTTCGAACCAAGTGGGGGAGTCTTCCATGAGCAGTTGATTTCATGGTTAGGTGCTATGTTAGTTCCAGCTTGGGGCGTGCGAGTGAATTAGCTATGGCTAGAGTAAAGGAAAAAAATTTGACAAAGGTCATATTATGCTTCATAGAGTATGAGAATCACAGAATGTCTGGAGTGTCATTGGTAAAGAATGTTCGGCGCATAAAGCAGGAAGTTGCTTGGTCATATTGGGATGAGGATTTCATTTTTGCGGTATCGGAGTGCCAATGAGGCACGGGTGGTTCTATTCTTAGGTCAGTAATTTGAAGTTTGAATAAGAGTGAATGACTTTCGAGAATGGTTCTAATGTGTTCGAGATTCTACAAAAACAATCGATTATCTAAAGGTTATGTATGTGGTTAGAGACTGTGTTTTCATTGGAAAGAGGTTAAGACTTCTGGCATTTTTATGATTTATTTATGGGCTCCTATGTACCAGTATCTGGAAATTAAAGGTAACGGGTTCAGAATTCGCTGGAAGTTCTTTAGCGTAAAGTATCCTGGAATGTGGTGTTTCTGGGGATATTGAGAGAGTATTCAGCGGCTTATAGGTTTTAGACAGTGTGGTCTTGTGCTTGGGTCTCGAGTAATGAGCCTGGGTTGAGAGATTGTGGTACTACAACAAGAGGGGATATCAAGCTGAGAATGAATCAGAAGTAAATCTAGATAGATGAAGTAGTTTGGTAGTAGACCAAATCAGTATGGAAAGGATAAGATTAATTCTTTGTGTGAGTTCGAGGTAATGAGTTCGTACAGGTATTTTTGCAGCAAATATCTTGAGTTCTGACAGCTTTCTTAGCTTGGTCTAGTTAGAAGGATTCAGTCCTGACAGTTTAACTTGTGTAAATGGAATTGGGAGAGAATTCTTGTTGGGTTTTTATCGTGGTTTGGAGATGTATATTTTCTATGGGTATGCGGAGAATGGGGTGTGTAATGATTTTTTTCTTCTAAATGGGATCAGTGAAAGTTCTTGGCTAGATGAGTTACAGTTTAGTTCTGATAAGAAGTTCATAAAACTCTTAGGCAACGGGTAGCCTCAGGTAATCAAGGAAATGGTACTGCTAATTGGAAGTGATTTAACGGGAGTATATGTTCAGAAAAAGGGTGATGTGATTAAACTGATGATATTTTGATAGTATTGTGACACTTTCTTGTTGGATCGACTATTGATATTCGAGTTTGCTTGATGGCATAGAAAAATTTTAGAATATATTTCGTGGAATGAATGGATACCTGAGGTGTAATATGTAATCAGAGGCTGAATTTGGGATCAGGTATGGTGACCTATGTGCTACACGTAATTGGATATCGGAAGTTCTCATATTCAGGCTATGATATGGTATGTTAGGTTCGGATGTGATGTTGGGGTTTAGATTGGTAGTTTCTGTGTTGGGTTATTCAGGAATATTGCGCTATGGGCTATGCCGGAATGCCACGGGTTGAGGGGCAAGGTGTGTCAGAGTATATCCTGGTAGAGTGGTTTTATATTTCGAAGACCCTGCGGACGGCTGAGATGGATTGTCTTTCTTACTTGGGCTCTTGTGATGAGTGTCAGTGTTGAGGCTCCTTATATTGATTCGGTTTCGGTGTTGAGGGAACAACTTCGGGATTTCCTTAATAAGGAGTTCGTTGGTAGGCCAATGCAGATGGTGTTCTAGCTTGAGTCGGCTCGGTTGGCTCCGAATTGCATTGTTAAGGGAAGTGTCGATTCGACTTTTGTTCAGCTTATTAATAATATGGGGAGGTCAATGAGTTACATTTTTGTGTTGCGAGGTGTGGTGATTTGTTGGTTATGGGCACATATGGTGCCGTTCATTTGGGGTCTCATAGTGCAAGTCGAGCAGGAAAGTAATTGGGTGTTGCTAGATAAATGGTATATCGTTCATGTCCTACCGGGTTTGCGTGGTATATGTTATTTGTTTTCACCGTGGGTGTAATGATTTTCTTTGGTTCGAGACGTCAAATTGTGCGTGGTTATCAATTTCGAGCGTAGTGACTTGAGGTGTCCCATGTGGAGCAGTTTTTGGATAGGATCGCGTGCTGCAGCGAAGCTATGAGGAGATATGACCTTGCGGGTTAGGTTTGTGTGATTTATTCTATAATGTAAAACGGGTTCTCAGCTGTTTGTTGGGATGGTACTGATGAGCTTGAGGTACAGCTCTTTTGTTTGGGTTATTTTCATGATTTGAGCATATTTAGACAGTTTCTTATTGGTGCGCGAATTATGCAAGTTGTGGCTTAGGCCTGTATTGATGTATCATGTCACCAGAGTGGTGTGTTGGATTCTAGGTGATCGTTGGGGTCATTAATGAATATGAACGGAGTTGATTTTAGCTTGTTGGAAGGATAATATCGAGGTTCGCTCGGAAATCTGCTGCGGTATTAGCCAAAAAGGGAAGTGACTTCACAAATGGTTTACCTGAGAGATGGTTACGATTTATTGCATGTTTCATTTATCGTCAGCAGTATATGAAAGTGTTGAAATAAGACCTTAGTTGATAAGAGGTTTTCTACCGGTATTCAGGTGTTGTGGGCAACTGCTGTGATTAGAAGTTATCATTTCGAGTGTTTGGGTTATGTAGAATATCATATGATTGCACTTGAGGTTGCAGGTATTGGTTATTACAGCGGGTTCGGACTTATTCTGAGTATAGATGTGAGGTTTTGATCTTGTGTATGATTTCGGAAAGTACAATGTGGTTCTACGGTTTATGGGCTAGATGGGTTGTGAAATTTCAGCTATGTTGTGTTATCAAACCTATATGAGATAGGGTGACATGGGATCACCCCGGGGTATATGCTTGGTAAGTTCATTCGGCTATTGGTGGGCTTCTAAGACAACTCTGGGTACGTTCGAGGACAAACGTGTGTTTAAGTGGGGGAGGATGTAATGACCCGACCGGTTGTTTTGAACTTTTGCGCTTTGACTGATATAGATCGTTCGTTTTGGTTTTCAGGAAAATTTGGAATGAATTTGAAAGAAACAGTATCAGTTGAAAGCTTTGAATTTGAAGGTTTGACCAAGAGTTGACTTATTCGTATATGAGATCGGATCGGAGTTTTTGTGATTTAGTTAGCATCGTTAGTTGATGTGTGACTTAGGAGTGTGATCGAAAGTTATTTTGGAGTTCCGGTGTAGAATTAGGCTTGAATTGGCGAAGTAAGTATTTTGGCAATTTCCGATTGATAGGTAAGATTTTGATCCGAGGGTCGAATGGAATTCCGAGAGTTACCGTTGCTTTGCTATGTGATCTTGGATGTGTGTGCAAAATTTCAGGTCATTCGGAGGTGTTTTGGCTGGATTTTTTATCAAATGCATATTTCGAAAGTTTTGAAGAAACTTAGGCTTGAATCCGGTGAGGATCGATGATTGTAGTGTTGTTTGATGTGTTTGGATGATTGGAGCAAGTTTGAATGATGATCTAGGATGTGTTGGTACTTTTGGTTGAGGTCCCGAGGGCCTCGGGGTGATTTCGGATGGCCATCGGGATAAATTTTGGACGTATGGGATTGCTGGTGTATCTGGTTTCTGGTATTTCCGCATCTGCGGAAAAGGAACCGCAAATACGGTTGCGCAGGTGCGGAAAGGAGATTCACAGGAACGGTTTTCGAGTAGGCTTGGAAGAACCGTAGATGCAGAGATGTGACTGCATCTGCGGAGTCGCAAGTGTCCTTTTGGACCGCAGAAGCAGAACATAGGACCTTGGTGATTGCCGAATGAGCGTACTATTGACCGCAGAAGCGGTGTGCGCTGAAGCAAGGTTGGACCGCAAAAGTGGTCTTGATCATTCTGAAGATCCGCAGAAGCGGAGTTTGAACCGCAAAAGCAGTGACCGCATATGCGGTAAGGCAACCGCAGATGAGGAAATGCCTGTTCAGAGAAAGTGTTTTTAAAGCTCATTTTGTTCTGCGAGTTAAGGGTTATTTCCACTTTTTTTTATCGACCTTGAGATCTTTGGACGGAATTTGAAGAGGGATTCGAAGGGGATTGACTAGAGGTAAGATTTATGAATTAAAAACACGATTATATTGTGGAATTATCCTTGAAATCCTTGAGAATTTAGCTAAATTGGAAGAAACTAGGGCTTGGGATTTTAAGATTTTAAAATTGGAATTTGAGGGGCCATTCGTGGTCCGAATTGGGAGTTTTTGGTATGTATAGACTCGTGACGAGATAAGGCATCCGATGATGTTAATTTTCTTATTTTTTGAGAAGTGGGCCGGGGGCTTGGGTTTTGGTAATTTCGAGATTTGTGCCCGTTATTGTTTGTTTTTGCTTGGGCCTTGTTCCCCTATCATATTGTGATGTATTCGCTCTGATTTTGGATAGATTCCACGCGCGTGGAGGCCGATTTGAGAGGCAAAGGCGTCGCGAGCTAGAGATTCCGCCGGTTCTAGGTGAGTAATGATTGTAAATGATATCCTGAGGGTTTGAAACCCGGGATTGCACATCGTAGTGCTATATTGGGGTGACTTGCACGCCGGATAGGGAGCGTGGGGTAGAGCACCGTTGGGGATTGTGACTTGGTCCGTATTTGACTAAACTATTTTGTTTATAATCATGATTTGGGCTTATGGTCATGTTTCGGTCTTCATGCCGATTATTTGAATCCTTTGGGGAATTGTTATCACTGTTACCTCACTATTTTGATACGTTATTTGAGCTCAGTCCTGATAATTATACTGTTTTGCAAACTCAGCCGTTTTAATTAAATTTTGAGATTTAAATGATACTTTTCACTGTTTTTTGGGCTAAGCACTACTAATTAATTGATGTCTGAGGGGCTTATGTTGTTTTTGGGCTGAGTGAGGCTTTTAGGACTTGAGCGTGATATGAGGAGGCTTTCAGGCCTCGAGTGTCACGCCCCAAAATCCGAGGAGCGCGACGGCGCTCAACCGAGTAAACCCGACTGAGCAAGCCTGACAGGTTTCATACATACTACCCAATCTTTGAATAAAAAGGAAATATACATCATTAATCAAATTTTATAAACAAGTCTTTATCGAATCATTTCACTTCCATTAGCAACTTCGTTCATAATTATCAAAGTATTACAAGTTTTTATCGATCTTTGTAAAACATTAATATTTCCACTTTAATTCCCAATACAAAACTCCACCCACAACATGTCTACGGAGCCTCTAAATATAACTGAAGAATAATATGGAAATGCCAGCAACAAGGCTTTGGCTATACCTCTAAATACAAGGTACATGATAAATAATTGTACAGGACCCCGAAATAAAGTGGGGCTCACCAAATCAGCTGAAAGAAAGATGCGTCACTGGCTGCGACCAACACTGCCTACTATGGAACCACCTACAATCATAACACAAATGTAGCGCCCCCGGCAAAAGGGACGTTAGTTCCATTGAATAGCACTAGTATGTATAACTAAACACCATCTAATTAAAAACAACTATCAAACAAGAATAAATAAATCATTAACACCTTGTCATTAGAAAGAATTGACAAACAAGAATAAAGAAATCATAAAGGTAATTCAAAAGCTTTAACAATCACCACATCATCAAATCAAAGAAGCATATGACTCTCACATAATTCCCATAGCTTTAGATTGGGCACTAAAAAAATTTTACAATTTTCACATTATATTTCCATAATCTTTAGTTTGGGGCATTCCACACTATTCATCATTTATTTCCAATACCACCGCTATCATGAGCGGAGTCCGATCTCGACCCGATCGGCTAGGTCACCTACTCGAGGCATACACTCCAATCATAATCTCATCTTTCCTTTTCATTTCCAAAATTCATTCATAATACCACCGCTTTCTTGAGCGGAGTTCGATCACGGCCCGATCGGCTAAGCCGTCTCCCGAAGACGTTACCATTATTTCATTTACACTTTCCAGTTTCAATCATCAACACATTGCCACCATGTGTATATATATCATGGCGTCCGATCACGGCCCGATCGGCTAAGCCGTCTCCCCGAGACGTTACCATTATTTCAATATCACTTTCCAGTTTCAATCATCAATACATTGCCACCATGTGTATATATATCATGGCATCCGATCACGGCCCGATCGGCTAAGCCATCTTCCCGAGACGTTACCATTATTTCAATATCACTTTCCACTTTCAATTTTCAGTACATTACCACCATGGATGTATAACATGGCGTCTGATCACGGCCCGATCGGCTAAGCTGTCTTACAAGACATTACCTCAATCACAATTTCATTTCATATTTATTTCACATATATCAATTCATAGGCACTTGGGGCCACAATTATCACATCATACTTGGCACTAGGCCATATTTCATAACTCAATCTCTTCTTTCCCATATTTCACATCAATATCAATTCCAATAACAAGCCATTTAATTCGATATATCAAGTACACATGAGAGGAACCATGAATCCTCGGCATATACAATATCTCAGAAATCATACACCTCAAGTTTATTGACAATGGAACTTCAAACAAAATGGATTCTTCGAAATCAATAGAGGGGATACACCAACCCGTAATAAAAACACATCAAAGGCATAAGCAAATAATTATACCAATTATTCTTGGATCCTTCTTTTTCAATCATGACATTGTACAATTATAATTCAAGTTCTCGGCACATTGGCCACTCTCTATTTCCCAATTTCATTTGATTACTTTAAATATTTCTACACATAGAGGATTTCACATAGTTTGGCATAAGATATGCAACTCAATCTCAATTTAAGGTCTTAGCACT